>JAAVTS010002044.1:22624-35976 GCA_022845575.1 Baylisascaris ailuri | reverse complement strand
AAAAAAAAAATGAATCCAAATCCCTTACGAAACCACGAATAAGAGAACAATATGATGTAGAGCTTAGCAGACTTTACCTGTTAAGAGTAACAAAAGTAAAATGGAAGGAGACTGAAATTTATGCAAAATTTTTCGTCAAACGGAAATGGTATTGCATATCCGATCGTAAAAACCGTAAACGTTAAATCAACCTTCAACTCATAACAGCGTGAATATCGCAAAACGAAAGCCATGAAATTCCCCACTCCCCTCTTATGCTGATCTAATGAACTTATGAATAATTTTTTCGCAGAAAAATGTTCTTGTTTACCTCTAGGCAACATTTGAATCTCACTGCAAGATCACCTCAGCGACCAATGAATGCTTTGTTGAAAATTTGTGGCACATTCGTTCATCAATAGCATGTATCTGAAATCGGATAGCTTCTGCTTGGCACTCGAGAATTCACGCGTTTTTTTCATTCGTTAGCGTGTATTCCATAGTGTCAAACAAGAAGTACATCCGGTTGTCATAGTAACGTATGATTCAACGAAACATATGTGATACACATTCACCTCACCTGGCACAGCTAGGAGCACTCCTAACAGATTAAATCCAATCGATATCAATATGGAGCTATCATACAAATCTGAGTTGATACGATCACAGCACCATATCGGATTTGCACGCATGCTGCCTCATTCCATTCGATATGCTCGTCATTCCTCGTCGCTCGGAAGCCACAGATTCTGGAATATTCGCCATCGATTCATTCGAATACGCGGTCAAAACTCTCATCGATTATAAATTCGAAATTTCGCAGCACTTATAAATAAATTCTTATGCGAATTTTCTTCTTCCACATAAAAAATAAATAATGTTTTTATTATATCTCTGTTTTTATTAATAAAATATTTTTTCTTCTTCCTGTAAACAATATCATCCTAAATGTGAAAATTGAAAATCTGCATAATTTCTATCCGTCGTTTATAAATTATCAAATATCCACATATTTGAAGCAACTCTCTAGTTCAGATCAGCGTAACGACTTGCATATTACTTTGACACTAACCTATATACTAAGGAAACGTCTAATAGGAGAATGTTTACAATAAACTTTTGTGAAATGAGTGCAAAACGTTGATAATTGAACCACTTACAACATACTGCATCATGATGGTCTTGTTTCTGCTACCAATTAATATACCCCATAAATAATCTGAACTTCAAATATTGTCAATTCGAGATAAAACATTACAAACGTACCAATGTTGTACAAGCCGTAGCTAACATAAAAAAGCGTGGATTGAAGAGCACTTTCTGGATCAACGGTGAATGCCCTGAGGCAAGTCGTGCCACCTTTTGTCCCGTGACAGCTGACCATACGACGATATGGCTATCAGTCGAGCCACTAAAGATATATTGCGCATCGGCCGAAAACGTCGCATCTAATTCAATCCCTTTGCTGTTCTCATGACCTTCAAACACTTTTATTATCAACACAGCAAATATTCTTTTGTGTTATCCTCTCAAAGGTTTTGTGCTGTAAAAGACGACACTAACCAACAATAAAGCATGTTATGCTCTCTTCATATTATATATCTAACAATCCACCTAATAGTTCAAACATTCCACTACCTTAATAAATACTCCCTCCTCTTTGCTTCATATCGTTTGTGAGGTTTAGTTTAAAAAAAAAACCTTAAAAATATTCTCTACCACATTTCAACATAGGACCGTTAGAGTTTTGTGGTATATGCTCATAAAAATGAGCAATAAAGATATACGTCAATTGTAACAGCATAAAACGTGCGTTTTTCACAGAATTCATCATTGGTCAATCGACCCGATGCTCAACATAAGAGCAATTCTCAATGGATAACAGTAAGTTGCAGATGATAAGATAGATATATCTACATGAACAAAATATCTAAGCCCAAACATCTAAGGGCATCCTCTTGCTAAATAACCAAAACCTTACAACACTACTCCCTTATAAAACTTCAGTATTCCAATCGGCTGTACAAAATGTTAGAAAGGGATTATGCAAAAGTACAATATTTGATACAATAAAACTAAACATAGTGATCAAAGTTTAAAAAAACTCAAACCTCGAATCAATGCTTCGACAACAACAACAACTACACAGTGATATACATGCATTAGGAAAATAAACGGAAACCAACTGCTCTCCTTTCCTAACAAAGATCAAAATTTGGGCTCGACCAATATTATCCACAAATATCTTTCGAAAATTCGCGCTATTATCGTAGCCACGATTCATCATGACTCTGGCCGATCATCTGCACTTCACTTATAAAACCAATTGACAGTTTTTTTCACAAAATGCCTTATAAATTTCATTTAGAATGCGATCGAAGGATTTCAAACGCCCTAAACAAAAAAGGCAAAATTCAACACAAACGAACCTCTAAGTATGTGGATCATTGTTCCTTTGAAGGCATCGAGAAGAGTAATCGCTGCACCGTTCGTCGTAAGCATTATCATTTTACCATCGGGAGAGAACTTTAGACCTGTCCAATCACCTTCTTTCAAATCGCTTTCCACTTTGAACGTCACAAATGGACCCTGAATTTCGATAGTCTCAAAACTGCCAACTTATTCAGCCGACAGAGTTGTTTTCCACTAATTCCAGATTAGGCGAATTCTTCACTTCATTGCTGATTAGTAAAATTCTTTTCACCTTCCAAATTTCAAACGGTCTTTATATTCAAGGTCTTATGTTTCTTTACCTCGGTTCCTTACATTCCCAAAACTCCTATAGTGAAGTATTTTAGGAGGAGGCCCTCTACTGCAAAAAAATATTCTATCTCTACATGGTAGTCTCCAATGCATTGCCATAAGTCTTCGTAGCACCTCTAACTCCTCCTTTTTACGCAAAATGGTCCAACTAAATTGAGTCCTGATCTTGGTTGCTGATTTACACGAAACTCGACTCAAAAGATAAGCCGACATAAGCATTGAAGTAAAAACATGAAACTGTCAATTAAGCAGTAAAAGGGGAGAGAGGATGAAGTTGTCAACTACATCCAACAATTAGATTACAATGTGGATGAGCCGAAAGTAAAGCGCAATTAAAAAACATCACCACGTATGGCAGAATATATAGAAAGAAGATTGAAAAAAGAAGAAATGCAACTTTTGTATATGTATGTTTATATGAGATGAGATACCGTTTGCTCCTTGTTGATATTCTCGAGTGATATTTCCTTATAAAGCTCTTTTATCATACCCCAAAAACTTAAGTCATTGATTTGTACAAAGACCCTTTCGGCCAAATATATATGCAATGCACACGCATGACGCCGACTTGCAAAGCTCAAAAGCAAATGAAGTTAGAGCAATAGCACGAAAACCTTGTCAAATGAGCGAAGATCGTATAATTTTATAGTATCTGAATTGATTCCCGCAGCGAATATCAAACCCTCGGGATCGAAAGCGGCCACTGGTCGTGATGGCACATGCATAAGACCCTGAAACGTAGCAATCATTTACAAAGCATAGTATAACAAAATTTAATACCCTTTACACCTCCAATGTGAGTCTTCTTCGCTCTCTTTTATTTCAATTTCTAAACCTTCAGCTAAATTGAGGTGAATTCAGTCGTAAACTTACCCAATCACGACTCTTGCTAATAATCTAAAAAACTTTATATTCTACGTACTTCTCATCTCATTATTTTGCTTATTAGATGTTTATGATTCTGAATTACGATGCTACCTAGATATGCAACTAAATGATAGAAATGATTTAAAAAGCGATAAGTGGACAAGAAAAAAAAAGAAAAATCTACCCAACACTTAACTTCCCAGGTTATAAATTCCCTAAATTTTATACAGGAGCTCATTTGAAGGTGGAGCCTCAATTAAGAGGGAGCACCTTTCAAGGCAACAATATAATAACAAGGATTTCAAAAGAATTGGCATTAACCAAGGAAAGACGAGAATTGCTGTAGCCACTATTTTGGAGTGCGTCACATCTAAAGCAACAACAATCTTATAGACAGTACTACCGGCGGTGAATAAAAGAAGGTGTCAAGAACTTTGAGTAGTGCTCCGGAGCCATCCAAGCTAACAGCCACTAATATCGAGATTCAGGCTCGGAGAATATTAAAAAAGAAGAAAGAAATGATGATATGAACCTGGCAACTCTGCATGCGAAGATCCCAAAGACGAATAGTCCGATCCAACGATCCAGATAGGAACATATCGTCCAACGGTGACATACTCAACGTTACCACCCTAAATGTTATCGACTACAACATACGCAATAATAAGCTAATGAATGCAATCGAACAAAAGAAAATGCCATTCAATATATGGTTTACTCGCAGATACACAGAGAAACTTATAAAAGGAAATGTTAACGGTAATAAATATAGGATCGATGTGGCGAAAAGGGGTGACTGTGAAGGGAAAGCGAAAACTTCAAATTTTCGGTTCTCAAAACCTTTCCCTGCAATCATTGACCAAGAAGAGTCCATTGTTCTTCTCTTCCCCTTTCAACACTCTTCCCCCCCTCCTCCCCTCCCTCTCCCCCACCCCGAACCATCTAACTTTGTCAAGCACAGTTGCAAAGATTGATAAGTAATCCACTATGATCCCCTTTCCCTATATGGGCGAAAGCCAAAAAATTTTATAGAAATAATTAAGAAAGAGCCAACTTTTTTTGATGTCCAGGAAAATATCGAATATATTTATTATCATGAAGAGATAAATAACGAATAACATCTGAAAATGCAAATGCTTAACTAAAAAAAAAAAGTGTCATAGACCGATACAACGATTAACCTCAATTCTGTTGAACGAATGAGCAGTAAACTACTTGATGGTTATGTTCCCTTTATCTACTCAGCTTCTTGCAAATAATTATGGGATGTAGTACATCACATATATAGCCCTCTTCCTTCATTAAGTCATTGCATTGCGATTAATAGTGACAGTAGAAAAATAGGTGAAAACTCAAATAAATAAAGTAATCAACCCACAGCAATACCTAAATAGATGAAGGAAACGCTATCTGCTACCCTCTACCTTATTTAAAAACCAAAGTAGGAAGCCCCATCAGATTTTTAAAACTATATGTTGCGAAATTTATAAGCGAATGACCTCAAAGAAAATTAGTGATTCTCTAATTGATTATATGAATTTATTCACTACTGAGTGGAAAACAAAAGTAAATCGAAATGATATCAAGCAATTAAATGATGAAAATAATAAAGATAGCTTTAATTTATAATCAAGCAAAACCTGAATGCCCCTCAGCCAAAAACCCATCTAAATTAATCGTGATAAACCCGGCAAATAAAGAAGAAAATTTCTGAAAAGGGCCGGCGGAGAACTTATTTTCAGCAAGATCATATTGAATTTGCATATAGTGGAAAAAAACCCAAAAGCTCTCAAAACCTTAGAAAAAAATGAAGCCGACTATTCTCATCATCGTCACTGTCGAATCAACTGCTTTCTTACTCTCAATAAATTTCGATTTAATCAAACATTTTTTGACTTTAATTTTTGTATTTCCGATTGTTTCTTTTATATGACATAAAAAGACGAAAAGAATAAATATTCCTGCACTGCTATAGCAAAGTTTAACAAAAAGCCAACAAAAATCAACTGACATTGAAAAATATTTGATTGAAAATAGCAAAAAAATTTAAACTGACCGTCTACCTTCGTCGAACAATGTATTGCATTAGAGGTGTTATGCGCAAATTGTATCAAATCCACTCCATATTTTTTGCTATTTACCTATTAAATATAAAATATTAACTATTAAATATAAAATAATATAATTGAATAAAAATTAATGAGCAGATTTATTCAAAAAACATTTCAACGATAAACTATGCAAAAGTTAGAGTGAAATTAATAGACGATTGCTTATATCCAGACAATTCAGCAAAAAATAAAAAATTAAAAAGGAAACGGTAAAACTTTGAAGCAAAATTTTCCCAAAATTCATCACTAAATTATCATCAGAATTTTATCGATATCATTTGTATAGAAGATCCCTCAGTTATCACTAGAAAAAATTCTTGATGAGGATAAAAGGAATAAATTTCGAAAATTCGACATCGCATAATTTAAGCATTTGACGATATAAATTAAAAATATTTAAACGAATATCCACTTAAATCGTCGATTTGTTTAGATGATCAAGCTTACCGATCGACTCTTCTGGCCTGTACTACAATCATACATAACAATTGAATCATCATCCGACGATGAGATCATCTGTAGGCCATCAGCGCTGAAATCTAAACTGTTGATCCTTGCCTGCAAATAAACATCCCATATATTAATATAAAAAATATTGAAAGCTTCTTTTAGAGGAAATGCCTCATTCCAATTAAAACCCATTTTGTCGCATTGAACGTTGTAATGAAATATTTGTAGATGCGATATATTCGCCGAGCCTCATCCGCCAAATGTGACTAGTTTATCGTACAAACTTTCAATTAAACCATGGATCCACCTGAAGCGGAAATGCCTTAACCCCCCCCCCCCCCCCCCCCCCTCTCCTTTCCTAATTCACTGCTTCATCACAGATGTACCAATAAATACGCATATGTACACAGAAGGACCTTTGTGTTAGTATGTAAAAGAATATATAAAATTATATTCGCCACAGAAAGTTCCACCTTTCATCAGCAAAATATCTGCTGCAATAAACACTATCTTCTAGAGGATTCTTTCTGCTACAGTGAACCGCATTCCATTCCCCATCTGCTTCAAATGGCAACGTTTAACGGCATGCTTAAAGCTTGAAATCAGGCAAAACAAAATAAAAATAACGATATCCACGACAGGGAAATATTCCGGTTCCGGTAAGAAAAACGATAGCTATTGCCAATTAAATTTTTTCGTTACTCGAAAAAACTATTTTCCATATAAGCAGTGACTATAAAAATTTTGATCTACCACTACGCGACAACTGCCAATCTGTAAGAGCGCCGTTTCAGTTCAATGAATGCTGTAATTTGAAAACCTGGAATTGAATAAGCATGGTATACTCCGCTTGTTTAACAGCAGTCCCGACTTCGTATTTAATAAGCTTAAAGGGTTTCATTGGTGAAACTCATAGAAAGTGGCTGTAACAGCAGTGGCCACCTAGCTTTTCAGCTATGATAAACTATACCTTGAAGGTTCTACCTAGGTAAAACAATAAAACTGATTAAGTTCAATAAGAGGATACCTGATTGTCGGAAAAGCTTTTTGCTGGTCTCATACTTGAAATTGCTTTGTCGCTTGTTTTCATCGTGCCGATTCCGTAACTCAAAGATGGACCTAAATTTCGAAAAAAAAAAAGATGAAAAGATTGATATTTGGTGCATTAGTGCAAACGCTCGATGAATGATGCAATAAGTAGTATACATGACACGGTGATTTTACCTCCGGAACTGGGATTAGTATGCAGCAATGCATCCGCATGATCCAAAAAGGCATCAAACGAAGGAAACCTTCCCAGCAAAAGTTTCCTCGATTGAGTTCACGTCGGAATGCTCGTAGCTAAAATTACAAATGGAAATGGAACCGAGTTTTGACCAATGACCATATGGAGATGAAAAAAGCCAAATCCCGATGGCATTTTAAAAGCGATCGCGAGACTGAGAGTAGTTCTGCCCCACCTTCATATGGTCACAGTTTGAATGCGGTACCCGCAATGGTATCTGGCCACTCGGCCACATCTTGGCATATCATAAAATCCCCAAAGTGAAGTGAAGGATTATGGATATAAAGTTGCCTACGATAGTGAGTTTGTCTTTGAGAATAGACGAAGCACCTTCTTTCAACCTAGGCGCTAAAATATCAGCTGAATATATCACTAGGCGGAATTATAGTTTACGCCTTAGAACAACTTGTTGCAATTAGCCTCGACTTTATGCATCGAACAAAACTTAAAAATAACAAAAAATGTAGAGCAAATTGGCAGCGAACATCGAGCCAAGCCGCGCTCATTTTTGCATAAAGGTACGCAGCATTACCGTAATATGCGCGTTGTACTATCCATTGTAAAATATGCAATATTGTATCACAGAAACACATAAATTTGCGATATAAATGTGCAATTTTTTCGCAACCATTCGCTGCAGAATGCTGAGTTTTGCGACTAGGCAAGGTTTCGACTCAATCGGAACATCGGAAGTATCTTTTCTGGATGTGTCTAGCTTCTCTGCATTCATGCCTTTAAGAACTCTGTGCGATTTTCGTAAAAGGCAATATGCGTTAGGAGGGGGGGGGGGGGCAGAAAGAATAAGTATAAACCTCTTCAGGCTGGGAACTTTTAAGCTGCATAGGTCAAACCGAAGGGGAGGAAAGGTAAGCAGAACGTGATATGGCAATGCTATCCCAACATCAACCTCCTGAAAGCAATGCTATGCTTATGCAACCGTAACAGAAAGAAAACGATTTTTTTTTCTTCTCCGTTGGCGATCAAAATTAGATACATTGTCACCAACTCGGGATTTCAGGTCGTTATTTGCGTGATTCACAACGTTTCTTTACGTCCCTCAAAAATGTACCTGAAAATCTACCTCCTCTTCTCCTGATATCCGGAAAAAATGTACCTGAAAATCTACCCCCCACTTCTCCTAATCTCCGGAAAAGTGTACCTGAAAATCTACCCCCTCTTCTTCTGATCTCCGGAAAAATATACCTGAAAATCTACCCCCTCCTCTCCTGATATCCGGTAAACCTTGCGGATTTTCAGTGATAATCAAAAACCATCAAAATTTCCATGCCATTTTTCACGACGCCATGTTGCATATGAATCAACCGCTGTCTTTTTCTCTAGTTGCACATGTTTTGCTTAGAATGGGTGAAAACTTCTCTGCCACTTCGAGGTCATCAATGCTGGAATTCGAAATAGTTCAGATTTAAATTGATTATTTATTGCAGCTTAAAATTTATTAGTGAGATCAAACTCCTATGATATCGATGTGAGACTACAGTTTGCTCCATCCTTCCATTTGTTTTTTTATCTCACTATTTTTTCGTCTTTCTTTGTTCTGAAATTGGAATTTATTAATTTTACTCATTTATTTTAAGGTCAAGTGAATTTTCCTTTGCATTTACATAGAGATGGTGAGCGTAAATGAGCGTAATCGCTATCTGGTGGCTTTGATACGTGACGAGTTGGCAAACATTGGTGATGAATTGTTCGGAAATTCGTCGACTGCAACAGACGCTTGGAAGAGGATGGCGGAAGCTTTTTCAAAAAGAGGATGGCTCATGAATAAAGAAGGCCTGCGTCGCACATTTCGACTCGCAGTCGGGAACATTAAGGTTGATTTCGAGCTAATAATCTATTGAACTCTAATGAAACAATTCTTTTTTCCTTGTAATAAATGAATTCACATTTATTCCGCATTGGTGGACGCATCTCACTGAAATTCCATGAAATATTTCATTAAGAGATATGAATAATCGTTAGGGGTCCATCACTTCTCCTATCATTTCCGTAGTTATAATAACGTGGTCGCATCTCCCGTCAAAAATTTTGTCTATAAATATTGTTATTGCAGATGAAAATATTTGAAGGATTTATGCTTTTAATAAGAAAACACTCGAAATGGATATAGCTATACAAACAAAGCAACAGATATGTTTTTGGGTTTTAAGCCTTATCTCAAGGCACGTAGTGCAAAGTGCTGAATATATTCCTTGTGTATACTATTTGATGATGTTCGAATCTCTGAAATATTCGTAAGTATACCCAAATTTCCTGAGCATAGATCTGTTTGAATTTATTCTCCCTATATGATGTGATTATCATTTGCAGAATAAGAAGAAGAATGCTTCTTGCAAGGGTAAACCTATCGTGCTGAATGATGTCGAGTTGGCAATTGAGGAATTCGATGAAATTTACAAGCAAAAGTGCAGGAGAATTGACGCAGATGCGATTGAACTAGCACTTGCCTTGGAGCTAAGATGGAATGAATTATCAATAGCGAATAAACGAACAACATCACGTATTTATAAAGAAATAGCGGCTACTTTTTCAGAGAATAATAGCTGTCGTTTCAGTAATTTGGCAGTTGTTATACGGGACGCTTTAACAAATGCCAAAGTTTGTTTTTTTTTTCGCTGTATTATCCGATTTTTTTTTTCATTTACCTTATTATAATTATACGATCAAACGTAGTAGGTATGGTATTGAGCTGTAGCCATACTCAGGTATATCGTATGAGCACGCTGTGGATGAATGTATTTCATTGCTTCCTAGGTGTTAACATATGTCATACTTATTTGTTCAGTGATGTTACTATTTCTCTTAGGAGCGTTTTCTTATCTCCTTTTATGAATTTGTAAAATCTTTCAACTGCTGTGATATCAGAGAAAATCTCTTTCAGGGAACAAATTTCTTCGGGAATTTCGTGCTGACTGTATTTTCAGTTGCTTGATACTAAATGAAACGATCTACCATTGAATCTAGGTTTTAGAAATTAATATAAAACATTTTTTATTGTTGTGGAATCATTTCGGATTTTTTCTTTGGTTTCAGTTATCATTTGGGGGAGAGGGGGAGGGGGAGAGTATTCGTGATGGATTTTCTCAAACGGATGACACCAGTTTAATGTAGTCTGATTTTGCTGCTAATATGGCTATAAGTGAATCATAATCAACGAATGTAAGGGCATTACCGAGGTTCTTCTATTGTTGAGATTTTTCTGTGAAATCTAACCGACGAAAAAACAGCATTGATTAACTATTAGTATCACTCGATGCCACTTGAAGTATGGTATAAAGCAATATTCTCTTAGTTGTTAACGAGACCAACCATCTCTTATTTGTTATTCTCACAATTATAGTATGGGTTTGTTTGATTCTCTACTCATTTAATACACTTTTCTTTGTTTTCAGTTACACTACGATCATTATTGTATTGGCACTTCTAAAAAGCCGTTTTCTAAGGCTGAACAAATATTTCTTCGATTACAAGGGACCACTATATCGGTGGCAAGCAATGAGCCTCAAAATTTGAATGGTTTATGTTTAATGCTACTATTTTCCAGTTTTATTTTTTAAATATCCTTCAAACTTTCGCAAAAGGGCGGTTTCCTTTATGAATTCTTAAGTATTAGGGAAAAATTTCTCATTGTTTTGCTATTCGCGAGAGGACAACATAAAGAAAGATCAGATTTGAGTGTCCAATGATGTGAATCTGTTGCTGGCTATTTAGGTGTTTTTCTTATCATTACTAAAAATAGAATATTGTATCTTTTTTTGCATTATAAATCGAGAGTTAAGAGGCTAAATAGGGTTTCATTTTATAGGCATTCTTTTAATTACGACTAATATCTACCATGTTTTGTTCATGTTTGCACACTTTCTTTCCATTTTGTAAATTGGAATGATTTATGTGGACACATACCAAGCCATGCATGGAAAAGCGTCTTATGAGCGATGCAACTCGAATGAACTATACACATATAATGCTGATACTTGAAAATTTTTCCTCTAATTTTCAAAGTAGAGTTCTCCAGTGATTGCGTCTAAGCGTCACTACTAATCTAAGCATAAACAACTTTTAGAGAGCGTGACAGAGATATTAAAAAGTGAAACTGACTGATGACTTTGACCTTATATATTTATAGTGTAATGAAATATTTTTATGAGTAAGTGGTTGGAAGTTTCATTGTCCAAATTTTAAGCAATACGTAGATCAAAAATATAAATTATTAATTGTAGTGCTTCAAATAGAAAAACTTATTATTGATCTATGTTTGATCTATTGATGTTGTTATGTTGACATGGATCTAAGAAGTAGATCTATTTCAGCATAACGAAATTCGCTTTGAGATGTAGATATCACAAAAAAAATTAAATTCGCTTAGCGCATTTATCACAATAAATTCTGCTGTATGAATGCGAAGTGCAATCGTTTTTTTATGGTCTATGAATTTTAAATTCTCTCTAATAAAGTATCACTTTGAACACGTTAGTGAAAGATTACTAACAAATTGAAATAAATTAAAGTCTTTTTTTTTTTCATTTAAACATAAAGAAATTAATAGTTTATGCTGTATTGTTATATAGCACATAATTAAGCGTTCTAAGAACGTTTACATAGTTGGTAGCACTGAAAATTGGAATGTTTCGAAGTGGGAAGAAACTCTTCGTCTTAATAGCCTTTGAGGGGATCGAATTGCTTTCGCTGACGTTCGTTGATGAAGTTAAACGGTTTTGAACTATCGCTGTTGATCTTGTATTAAGTTGATTTATCGCTTATTGCTACTTGCAATCAGGAATGAATTCTTCCAGATGTTCCATCAGATAGCGGTATTGTGGCTAGAACTCCATTAAGTTCACTTCAGAATTTGCATAATATTCGGTATGCATTACAACACGATTCATTTCAATAATCTTAAAAATATGATTGCCTTTATATGCATCAAATATGATGTATCAAAAGATGGGAGATCCAGAAATCGTGGTCGCTCATTTCGTCGTGGAAATCTTCCATTTAGAATCTACTTCACTTCTGCTGTGATTTTCAGTGGAGAGTGCTTTTTTACATCAACTCTTTCTGTAGTATATTATTGTTATCCATATCTATATCATTTATCTTTAAAAGTGGTCTCGAAGCATCCTAGCGAAGGGGAAAGTGATTTTTACATAAATTGAAAGCTAGGAAAAAATCCTCTATTTTCAGAGGAAAACCTCTTCATTCCCTCTCGTATGGTGACCTCCCCTCCCCCTCTTCTTCCCTCTTCTCTCCATCGCAGAGTAACGATAGATTTCATATTCAATATATTTCAGGTGTTTATTATTATTAGGTTATTAAATGCAAATATTTTGAGATGTTTTCTTCCTGAAATCTTTTAATTACATTTATTGCAAAGCTTACCTCTATTGTAAAAGTTACGTGGAACATTATTGCAGAAGGGAAGGAGAAATGAGCTTAACACGTGACCAAACTGATAAATGATACAAGCATAGCATTAAGCATCGACAACAAGATCAATCACTTTGAGGCTTCTTTTATTCTTTTTTTTTTTTTGCTATTAATAAACAATCTTCTTTACTCCTACATAAAGTTATTTGCTCGTGAACTCTTAGAGCATCCGAAAATCAGGATAATCCAAAATTTGCTGGTCCTTCACGCATTACGAAGCGTTATTGTTCAACTCGCATCGAACAAAGGCGAAACAATGCAGCGGAATTTAGCGATTGTGAAGAGGATTCCGAAGGTATGAATATTATGTTTTTATATAAAGGTAGCCAATGTGAAATGGTAAAGAATGTAAATATTTTTCAACAGAGAGGGCAAAATGAAAGGGAATTTATGATGAACAGTCATAATCGGAAGTAGTCAATCACTAATTATGCTTAATTAGTGCTGAAGTT
>JAAVTS010002044.1:0-16008 GCA_022845575.1 Baylisascaris ailuri | reverse complement strand
CCCCCCCCCCCCCCCCCCCCCCTCCCCATTCCCTCCCAATCCAACAACGAGCAATCAAATGTACAATTGAGCTAGAAGATTTCCCACCCTCATCTAACAAAGCGCTTCGTCGATGGAGAGCAGGGAACTTTAGGACGCTTTAAAATTCCATGGCAAGTCTTAGAGATGAGTGACTGGAAAGCTTGGTGATATTTGGTTATTGTCAACGAGCTGTTGAGGTATCAAATAGTCAGTCAGGTAGTTCCAATGACTCCGATGACAGGAGTCTCCCTTAGGGATCTCTTCTCTTGGTACAATTCTTTTGCTTTAACAATTGGATTTTATGATAGTACGTATTTATGCTGTAGAACATTAATTAAATAGAGTCGATGTTAGCATATTCATTTTCTATTTTTTTTCTTATTCTCTTCTTCTCCTTTGAAAAGCTTGTATTTGTTTTGAATACTGCACGTTGACCGGTAGAAAAGCGTGCAGGTAGCTTGCTTTAATGTTGATAAATTTGCTTCCTACACGTAATAGTTGTTTCAAATGTATAAAAACATCGATTTGCACATTTACTGGAATAAACCTGGAAGGCTTTTTTCCTGACAGTTAAAAAAGGCCTAGATTCAAAGGGGTTTGCAAATTTTAAAATGATTGCAGGCCTCGACATGGTCATCGTGCAGTGGCAATCAAAGATTTAATGATAGTATTCGGTGGTGGCAATGAGGGCATTGTTGATGAATTACACGTTTACAATACAGGTGTTTTTAATTCGCTCATATTTTTCATTTTCTATTTTATACTTTCGTGATAATGTTTGTTGTGTACGAGCTCAAGCTCAAGCTCAAGCTTTCACATTTACGATATAATTCTCTATCAGAATCATGGGAACGAACTCTTGACACAAATGCATATTTTATAGATGTGATCATAACTGACGAGAAGCTTTCCTCCTCTATGTATGTGAAATTGCTGATCCAGGACCATTCTTGCTTCCCTACCCTTGCCTGTGTGATTGTTGATCCAATGCAGAAGAAACATCGAAACAGTTAGGGAAGTTTAGATGTTTGAGCTGTTCACTTGGTAATGAATTTCTGCATAATATGCAAATGTGGCCTGTTTTTGCTTTTAATGGTGAGTTTCCAGTGCCATTTGCTTCGACGTGAATATGGCAGATGGTTCGTAGTAGGGCATCGCTCGAGGAGGGTTCACTATTAATCAACTTGAAAAACTGAACCGTTCAAGTTATTTTATAAAAAAAAAAAAATCTTTCATTCCTTTTCATGAATGCTTTCCTAGTTGCAGGTTGGGTTCCATAGGGGAAATATAAATGACTCAATGATTAGATTGTTTATCCTTTATAAGAAGCGATGTATTTGTAAATGCTGCTAACTTTTATTGATTTTACTGATTAAGTTTTATGTGATCAACTTATCAATGACAATCGCATTTTCAGCCACTAATCAATGGTTTGTGCCCGCGGTAAGAGGTGACGTACCTCCTGGTTGTGCGGCATACGGCATTGTATGTGATGGCACTCGGATTTTCATCTTCGGCGGAATGGTTGAATATGGACGGTTAGTGTTTCTATTTACGGTCACCCGAATCGATTTCTTTTAGGAAGTAGGGGCATTTGCATATATAGTGCCACTGCTGATTTTTTAGCACTTTCACTTATAAGTGCATAATGTGCTCCTCAAATATGGAGATAGGGTATTATTGTCAAGGATTGACTACCTCATCAAATACTCCAGTCTCTTCCTGGCAAGTATAGAGAGAATCACCATTCTTTCTTAGTGGTCCGGATCGGCACTCATCGATTTGTCGTAAAGTCCCACATTCACATCTGTTTTCTTCGAGCCTTGCTGAATGGTTAGTGTTCCGATCGCTGTTATTGTTGTGAATGTGGAAATATTTACATATGCGAATGTAGTTGATGTGTACATAGAATATTTCTTTTTCTTACGTAATGAAGGTTCTCCAGC
Source organism: Baylisascaris ailuri (assembly GCA_022845575.1). Lineage (NCBI taxonomy): Eukaryota > Metazoa > Nematoda > Chromadorea > Rhabditida > Ascarididae > Baylisascaris > Baylisascaris ailuri. The sequence goes on along the minus strand of JAAVTS010002044.1, from coordinate 14,041 downwards.
AAACATGAATCAATTCCATAGTTACATTTTTATTGACACTTTTTGTTTGCAGATATTCGGCAGACTTATATGAACTACAAGCGAGCCGATGGGAGTGGAGAAGGCTACGAGCACGTCCACCTAAATCTGGCCATCCAGGACCATGTCCAAGACTTGGCCACACTTTCACCCTCGCTTCCAATCAGGTACACTGGAACTTTGCTCAACTCTTTTGAGAGTAAATTTTGCACACTGTCAAAATTTAAAGAAGTGTCGGAATTTTTTGATTCATTAGGCAGTCTCATTGAATCGGACTGGGTAGAGGAGGGGATGGTGATTGAGGGTATTGGGCAGACAATAGTCAGTACTGAGAGGCCGCATTTTTCTTTGTTTTGTTTGTTTGTTTGAAGATTCCAACCTTGGAATAGTCGATTTCATTCTACCATTTTAGATGTGTTATGTGTTTGGTGGTTTGGCTAACGACAGTGCTGATCCGAAGAATAACATTCCACGTTATCTTAACGACTTATTTGTAATCGATCTTCGATATGGTTCGAACAATTTGCAGTGGGATTGTCCACAGGTTTTTCTCTTTCATTTTGGTTTTTATTAAATTTAAATCATTTCCTTTTCCCGCGGGCAGAAAGTACAGCGTTGATCGAAAATAATCTGAGATATGTGGAAGTTCATTTATCATGCCTTTATGAGAAACGTTGAAGTAACTTGTGCTGTTGTGGATGTGTGAAGGTCGTCGTCATATCTTCGAGAAAGGTGAAAATTGTTTATGTCTTTATAGGATACATGAAGGTCATTCCTGTTACCTTCTCAGTGGACCATTTGAACCTTTTCAAGGAATCTTTCACTTCCAATATATATGATAAATCTTTTCCGATATCTTTTATTTATTTTTTTTTGCTTCTAAAAATCTTTTCAGACGATGAAAAATAGTCGTATTTGTTTTGTGAGTGAGAGATGGCTTGTATAATACGCGGGGAGAGAGAGGGGAGTAGCAGACGTTGATATAAAAAACATATTACCGCAACTTATTTTTTAATTCATGCTGAAATAATTCATAGGCAAAGGTATTAAAAAGTTGAAATTCAGTAAACTTGTTTTCTTTCTGTTTCGAAGAGTGTTAGACAAGGGGAGAGGGATATCGTTGATGGATCCTCATCATGTTCCTTGAAGGATAGTGATAACTTTATCATGTTTATTAAATCGTATCATATATTTCACTGATTCGTCCCCTAAATAGTGACAATAAAATTTGTTTTATTTTATTCGTTATGGGTTTTTTTTTTTTTAAATTAATGTTGATCAAATATTTTTGAGACATTCGGAATGAGTCCACCGCCACGTGAGTCGCACACGGCAGTAATGTTCGAGACAGATGGTCATCAACAGTTGATCATCTATGGAGGAATGAGTGGATGCCGACTTGGTGATGTGTGGATCTTGGATATCTCTTCAATGACATGGTCAAATCCTCAACCCGATGGAATTCCACCGCTTCCAAGATCTCTTCACTCGGCGAATATTGTTGGTGAAAGGTAATGCGTTTCATAGTTGTTCTTAATTTATCAAAAGCAACAAATTGTTGAGAAACGATACCTCATTTTAACCATCAAATTTGAATTGGATTCTAAGCGGGTATATTCATGGGATTTGCATATGCAAAATATTTACTGAGCCAATATGGACTTTGCTGTAAATATTAGTTTAGAGAATTTGCATTGATTTTAATGTAACAATGAATGGTTCGGCTCTTCGCAAGTCTGTCAGAAATAAGGGTGCATATTTCATAGGTCACTCTAATATTCTGCTGATTCCTTGTTGTATAGAATGTAAAAGCCGAGTGTTATGTTAATGCTACCGATGAGTTGCTTTGTACTCGTTTTATTCTTCAAGATATATGACGCACTGAAAGCAAAAAAATTCATTTCTTTTACTGTTCGTTCTGAAAAGTTCGAAAATTTTCTGCATTTTTTCATGGGTGTCGACGTCTTATTATTATTTTTTGGCTATGGTGTAACTAATGTGATTCGAAATTATGCAGCACCTCAAGATTTTCAGATCAATTATCACCTCAAGTTTTAAAGTGTTTTGTTTCCTCACTCATCTTGTGTTTAGTATTCAATAAATCTATTTCAGAATGCTAGTATTTGGTGGATGGGTACCATTGGTGATTGACGATTCAAAAATTCAACAAAACGAGAAAGAATGGAAATGCACCAATACGCTTGCATCGTTAAATCTACGAACTTTGTGCTGGGAGCCACTATCTGTGGAAGTTTACGAAGGTTGCCTCTTTCTTTATCGTCGTTGATATCTCTGAGATTGTGCAAAGCATGCTTCTGATTAAGAGATTGGGAGGTATAGGACAGGCGCATAAAGAGTATAGCATATGTGGGACCTGTATCTGAATTGGACCTACCGTTATGGGATTCGAGACTGTGGGGTTCTTCTCGCATAGGATGCACTAACTTGTTGATCTTTTGCATTTCAGTTGATATTTATTCATGTTCACCATCCTTTTTTATAATTTTTAAACAGTATCATCTGTTCATTGAGTTTATTTGTTCTGATATAATTTCTTATAAGCACTTATTGTAGATGCAATTCCACGTGCACGTGCCGGCCATAGTGCGGTTGTTATCAATAAAAGGCTTTACGTATGGTCAGGACGCGATGGCTATCGAAAGGCTTGGAATAATCAGGTAGATATACTCGGCTGTATTTATTGCATGGCAGTCGATTCTATTTATGTGGTCAACCACCGACCTGTATACTCGAACAGAGTTGAGGCAGTCAGCATACCCAGTTGTCTAATCTTGAGTTTCATTTCACGCAATGTTCTCTTTTATAGTTGAGAAGTGAGTGTGTGAAAATAACGGCTCTTCTGTTATGCTTCGATCCTATAGAAGTTGATGGGGATTTAGCGGAGCAGTTCAGGATAGTGGTAGGATACTGATTGCTAATACAAGATGATCACCACCCTTCTTTAAAATTAGTGTACCTATATATATTTGTTTTGAAGTGTATTAATGGTGCAGTAGGCATATATTAAGCTTCTAATCTTATGTGCCTAAAGTATTGCTTGCAGGTTAGATCATTATGATGTTAGTTTTTCTAAAGATTTAAAACACATATAGTATGCAAATATATGCATTTATTTATTTCTACATATATTTACTCATTTGTTTTCAACATTGATGTTGCGTTAAGGGCGCTAGTCCATTTTTCAACACGTTGAGAGAAGAGTATATAGTGTAACAAATCATCTCGTCGAATTGATTGACACCATAAACGATATAGATGCTTGCATATCTATATGTTATTTTGCTTCTAGAAGGTTGGTTGAAGTACATGTAATTGAAGGTGTGCTGCAAGGATATGTGGTATCTGGAGACGGATAAACCAGCAGCTCCAGGCAGAGTTCAGCTAGTAAGAGCATCTGTATCTGGGCTTGAGGTGTGTTGGAATGCGGTGCCCACTGCTGAAGCCTACCTCCTTCAATTACACAAGTACGATGCTCAGCCAAAACACGACGATGACTGTTAGCACTGATTGCTCTTACCTTATCTGTATCCTCTGAGGATGTTGATTATAACTTCTCTGTCTCCGATCTTTTTATAATATTCCGTCTAAAATGGCCCCTTCAAAAATACTCAGCGGCACAACTTTTTTCAAACTACAGGGCTTTTATTGGAGGTCATTTGGTACGCTGATCTGATAATTTACGACAGATGAGATCAAAATGTGATCCGCCGAATTCGTTTTGCGCCAGAATACGATCTCAAATACTTGAATTTCTTTAGTCCCACTCAGCCGTTCGTTTGTTTGCTTGAATCTTCCCACTTTAATAATGGAATGCACAAAATTAGTTAGTCCTCTGCAAAATAAACCTTTCATTAGATGAATGACTCATACATATTCTCTCTATTTTGTCGCTTCTGAGACCTCATAACCCAGGCTATATTTCGTTTACTGTTTTCGGCACTGTAAAACTCAAAAGCTTACAGATAAACAGGGGAAATCAGAAAATAAAAAACAAAGAATTTTATAATTATAGCCGCGAGGCAGATAAGGATGGGGCCAAGCAAGCCGCCGTTGAGTAACAAGGTGATCGCAATCCAACGACCTGGCGGAGGTACGCAACTGATGAAAGTAGTAAGAGGAGGCACACGTGTTCCTGCAGCAGTACTCACGCATGCACCTGGCACACAACTTCTGCGAGTCGTATCGTCTCCAAAGGCAGCACTTCCTTCTGTTAGTATTCTTTCTTTTATGTTTTTATTCATATTCTTATTGTTGCCACTTCCTCGTTGAGATGGTTTATTTCTAAATGTTTGCTTGCAGTATACCATACTCTGTAGTTTTTTTCTCTCGTAATTTTGCCTCTAAAATCTCGCAATTATTGCCCCTTTCGAGTTTTATATAGCGTTTTAGATCAGTAGAAGAAAAAAGAGTGTTACATTTCGCCATTTTGCATTGAACAATTAATATTGCATTTTGCATTTTATAGAATATTGCATAATCTAGTAGGATACTGAATTTTCTAATTTCCCTTCCGATGTGGCTGTGACATGTTGTTTAGAATGAAGTGATTTGAAAAACATTAAGGGTGCCACTTTGGCGAAAACGACTGCCACAAAGACGATAATCGTTACGAAAACCGGAACGGCTGGTGCTTCGGCTGCACATAAATTACTTTTCGTGCAACCGTCAAGCAGTACGGCTTTAACAACAATTAGGGGCGCACATCAAGGCTCCACACAACTCGCAATGGTTGAACCACTGCAGACACAAGCACCGCTATCATCACGCATTGCAGGCGGTTCACCGGTACCTGAACATACACCGACCATATCCACTCAGGGCACAACATATACCGCGCCAATGGCTCCAAGTTTGGACGTAAGTAGGCCAATTACTTTGTCGTTTTTGATTCATTTATGGGCTTTTTTATCACTATGGTTCAGTGCACCATTTCCTATGAGTTATTGTGAAATAAGTTCGAGCTCCCACTATTTTGTATATTATTCCGGTCATGGATGTATTTATAGAAAAATATCATGCAGATTGTGTTTTGAATGGAACAACATTGCTTCGGAGGCAAGTTTGTGCTTCAGGATCTCGAGTGGCAAAGTGCTACAGTTTGACCTTAGCGGCCAGTGACCTGAGAGGGGACACTATCCAATATTTGGATTCTATTTTGTTCATGCACGATAATCCTGTTTTTTTTGCGTTAACGATCACTCATAGCGTTATCTAATCGCCCTGGTATGTTATGTAACATTTTTCCGAAATTTCAGGCAGGATTGCCACAGAATCTTCTCGATGAGGTACTGCCGGAGGGAGATGGTGGCTGTGGGCAAAATCAGGAAGGTGGTGATGCGCAGCCAGATGCATTAGCACAAGCTGTAGGACATATCATTGGTGGAGAGCCTGAAGAACAGGCAGTTCCCGTTGACACATCATGTTCACAACAGGTAGCTGAGACACAATTCTTACCTTCATTACTTCTTTTTTGTCCTCATGTTTGCTGCTTTCGCTTCGTTGTGCATCATTCTTGGCAGCACTATATTCATAGAAGAATAGAACGATTAAAAGCGAATAACACAGAATACACCCTGGGTAATAACGGTGCCTTAATGCGTAGCGTTTCTAAAGGGGGCAATACATTGAAGTATCTTGGAGAAGGGCACTGCAAAGCTGTAAAACCCTAAAGTCATGTTGCAGATTAGTTGATAGTTACTTATAAGTGCACCTTCAGTGTGCCTCCTACTTTCAATATGAGCACACATCAGTGTTGTGGAGAAATTCAAGCTTACAAGTCATGATCCAAATTTTGAAGCTAATACGTAAAAAAGAGTGTCTGTTCGCGCAGATCTTAGCTCCTTCCATTTTCATAGTGGCAGAGAGAGCCTCCCTTCAAAGGATTTTATTTTTTCGAGGAAACGTGATGAATATTGTAATAAGTTTTCTTTTTTAAATTTAGTTAGGGTGGACAAATTTAATTAGGGTGGACAAACAAATGGTGGAGATGCAACTGATGGAATGCAATCCATGGAGACGAAAAGTGAACAACAGTTGCCTGAAGCAGCGAGAGCAGTCTTGGAGAATGCGACTATGGAAGAAAGACCTTCCGAAGGTCAAGAGGCGACACCATCGAATACGGCAGAATTAATGGGTCTTCAAGATGGAGCAGATATTGTCCCACAAACTGAATCAAGCTCCTCTGAAGGTCCATCCTACGACCTAAACAGTGAGTTATTTTAATGCTCATTTCTTGTATACGAGGAATATTTTCACGATTAAGAAATTTGATAAACATTGAGATAATTATTAATAAATGAACAATAAAATAGAAATTGATACATTGTTAAAGATCGTTTGCGATGGTATATTTCGTTATTTTCATGCGTGCTGCGGGTTTTTTATTCTGTTTGATTGAGAATGTGTTGAGAGATAGTTAAATATCAATATGTTACCTAGTGGAGCATACTATGAGGTCACGTTATATTCAACGAAAGCACATTTTTCGTTGAAACTCTCCAGTTGCATTTTAGTAGGCAGTTTTGAGAGGAAGCAACTATGCATCTTGATATTTATGAATATTTGTTTATGTGAGGTTGTAGTAGCCGAATCTTTTAATCATTGGCATAGATGGCAGTGAGCAAATTCCGAAGATGATGTTATATCTGTCATAAATTTTTGGGTATTTAAAATATTGTCAGCCTTACTTTTTAATTGTCGTTGTCGGAATCAATATTAACTGTTACGCGATCTCATTTCTTCCAAAAATTTTCCGAACATTAGTAAGTTGATGCCGCGCACTTCTCTTCTTTGAATTTTTTCATCTATCCGCATCGATGCGCTGTACTTGCTGGTGTTTTTTAATGATTTATAATCACATGATGGTTGATTATGGCATCGATGGCGTTTCAAACCCCTCAAATGGGTTACCGGGAAGGTCACCGATGTTACCGGTCACGCATTTGAGGGATTATTTTTTACTGTTGGATCTAACCTTCCCGGTCACCTACTTGAGGGTTTACTTTGTTGTTATATCGACTACCGCAGAAAGCATCTTCTTTCGAATCGTCTACGAAGGTGCACGTTAATTTAATGTTGGTTGCACGATCAGTTGGATTTCTCGTCATTCAAATTGATTGATATTATTGTTGATCAACGTACATATGGTTGATCACGACCGCAGTTGAATCGTTGCCTTTGTAATTTCTTTCTTTGCATTGGACAGCGGATCTTACTATTAAAAGCTGCTATCGTTATCTTAAAGTGCGAACCTTAGATGAGTGTGCAAAAAGCAGTTGTGAGGTCTTTATAAAATGAAACCCGCCTTCGACACAGAAGATCCTATATTTGTAGTGTGGAATTCATGGAAATTCTTTATTCAGGATAAGGAATTCATGAGGATTGGTGAAGTGATAGAATTACTTTCGAAAAACTGATTGTTATTGATTTAAAACCATTTTAGGACCACCCGGTGAGAACGAGCAGGCATCGGAACTATGCGCAGCTGTGTCAGCAGCGGGTGGTATTGTAGCTCCTAGCCCAAGTGCTGATTCATTGGCCGCAACCAATGTTTCACTTTGTTCACCGGAAACCGAATCCTTACCATCAGTAACGAATGCTTCGCTAGAGCCAGTGACCGATGAGCTGACCGATTCACAGTGTGAAGCACGAGGATTGGTCACATCTGGGATACAACCTTCTGTTGGCACCAGATTACCAGGTTCAGTATGTGGAGAGCAACAAACACAAATGGGGCATGTTGCTGGCACATCGTTGGCCACTGGTCAGCAAGTAGGCTCACCAACACAAACGGTCACAATCGTGAAATTGGATCCAGGAGCGACACAAATGATTCGTCAACAACAACAACCACAGGCGATCCCTTACGAGGTTGTTTATAAATTATTGACGTTCTTTTTTCATTTCACATTCTATGCTTCTGCGCTCAGAATGTTTTTTTTTATTGAAGAAAGGTTCTTAGTTGTGCAGGGAAAAGGGCTTTTGAACCGTCAGACCTGCTTTTGGTGGCAGTTGAAATTTCTTCGATTCGCATGTACCGCCCGATGTAAATAACTGAGTCTTATAATTTGGTGGAATTATGCATGGCTTTTTCAAAGGTAAACGAAGTAGCCTGTTCACCAGAGATCCTTATTATATTTTCACCTAAAGGGGCAGCAGTAGACGAATCAACTTCAATAATGGGCACATTGTTAAGGTGGAAGTAAAGGAAGAGCCTCAATGGTTCGATGTTGGTATCATAAAGGGTACAAGCTGCATGGTCACGCATTTCTTTCTTCCTTCCGACATTCCTTTGGAGGACGCATATGGGGTACGTTTATTTCTCATTCACTGTTTAGTTTTCCTGTAAATTGCAATATTTTGCTTTCCAGGAGGATTCTATCCTGCTTTGTGCTGCATAGAATTTAGTAATCACATCCATGTTGCATATTTAGCGCTGTTTTTATGGGTGCCACTTGTGGAGTAAAATACTAAGCACCAAAGTCGATACGGATTGTGAACAAGTTTGGCTCAAGTGCATAGAACTTCGTACCAGCTGCAACCGACTTGTGATTATGGCAGTAACGGTGTTCTAAGCGAACTGTTGATCGCCATGAATCCAATAGTGATAGGCCATTAGATTTGTTCAAATATTGCGATACATATATATCATTTGCTTAGTTTGCTGGCTTTCGGTTATAAAAAGAGGAATGGCCAGAATCCTTGATATCTTAGAATGCGTACACTGGAGGGAAGAAAAGTTTCCAAAATGCGAATTGTTGACAGACAAATTGAGCGTTCCATCCTCGCGGTGCTTTAGCGATATTGACTTTCAAGGTTTCCATTGTGCAATTATTGCGTTCTCTGAAAAATGTTCAATTTGAGAGAGACGTGAGGTACTCCGGCAAACGTATATTAAAACGTCATCGTTTTGGGTGGGATCAATGGAGGGGAATATCTTTTGAGTGCAACATCTATACCTTCCTCTTGTCCGAATCATTCATATATTTGGGTACAAAGTTTATTTTTTGGTAATGTTCCTAGAGCTGGAACATTAATAGATGAAATTTTTTAATAACTGAAAATAATAACGTTTTCTCTTGCAGCATAATATTTTCAAATGATAATGAATTGAGGTGTTATAGCAGAATCAGGTGGGACATAATCATAGACAAGTCGTAGTTGATGTTTATAGAGCGATTTTGACGTCGGTATGCATGCTGGACAAGTTGGATTTCTGCGAAAGGCGGAACTTGAACCTGGTACCGCCTATAAGTTTCGAGTGGCTGGTATCAACGCTTGTGGACGTGGCGAATGGTCCGAAGTAAGCGAGTTATTCTTTTGGTAGTGTCGTTAGCATTTTGTAGGTTCTTTACGTTGTATTTTATCGTTGAGAGGGGGGGGGGGTTAAAAGTTATATCGTAATAGCCCACGATGTTTTTGAAGTACAGTGCAGCAGGTAGTATTATTCAAATCGTAGAGTTGAGCAACACTTTCTTTCGAGTAGAAGGGTGATCTGGAAGCGTTGCAATGCTAGAAAAAATCCGATTTTGCAGTTTACTTTCTACTCAATGATCGCTGATTCTTGTTGTTGATAAGGGCTCCTATATTCCGAACATTGCAACTGATTAGGTGGACTGCTGTTAGATCTTAAAATAGTTTTTTTAAATTTATTTTGGAGTTTCGAACGCTATTGTATAACGAAGCATTTAAGGTGACGGCTTTCAAGACCTGCCTGCCAGGATTTCCAGGAGCGCCATCAAGTATTAAAATAACGAAAACCGTCGACGGAGCGCAGTTGAGCTGGGAACCACCTCACAATACTGCTGGTATGTTTGTTGACTTCACTGCTCGAGATCAGGTAACTTTGCTATGAATACATTCACCCTTTTTACGGTGCAAGTGGTAGATGAGCAGTTTTTATTCCTAACTGTTGGCCAGATATTTTCCCATTGATTCACATTGGACACACTCATTGCCTTGGCTTGGGATCTTAGAGTCTTTCCATAGGCGGAAGCTACTTTGCATTGATAACTATTGGCATTTCGAAGCCGCACTATAAGCATACAGGAAAGAATTTATCACCGTTTTTTCTCCGTCGTTGAGAAGTTATGCAACACACTTTTGGTTTGCATCAGCGAACACTTTTCTCAGTGAATGCGAAGGCAATGTTCAATTAATCTCTAAACGTCTTTTTTCCCCGAAAATGTTTTTATCTAATACGAGTTAGTGCAATATTTTTTAATCTTCCGGAATAGGTTGTCGGTTTATTTGTTTTTTTCAGGTCGTGTCTCCGAATATAGCGTATATCTGGCTGTACGCAATACACAAGTTGGGCCTGAGGCGCAGTTAGCGTTTGTTCGAGTTTATGTTGGCCCAGAGCCGACATGTATAGTTTCATCGATGAATTTGCATGCAGCACATGTGGACACAACCTCAAAGCCAGCTATTATCTTTCGTATAGCGGCACGTAACGAAAAGGTGAGCTACTTCGTCGAATTTCGTTTCAAGGAGTTTTCTCTTTTATGGTCTAGTTAAATGATGGTTGGAGTGAGGTGGGGGGAGAGGAGGACAACGACGAGGCAGCAAAAATATTCTCTCTCAACTTATCATATTTGATAATCGTTTCTAGAAACCATGACCATTCATTGCGATCGATTATGATTGCTTTTCAGATCCTTACGGGACCTGAGGTGAAATTCAGTGTTGTCAGTTTTTTCTCAGGAGATTTGATAATAAAGACCGAAACCCTTGAATTATGTGCCTGACCTCAGGTCGAGGTTTTGAGCGATCCGTGTCGTGAGATGCAGCTTCAAGTTAGTGGACGTAATCGCTATAATTGCTAATGCCTTGGGTCTAAGAAATACTCCCTTGCAGGGTTATGGACCGGCAACACAGGTTCGATGGTTGCAAGAGCCGCGTGCAATTCCATCGACTAATCTGCGACCCGCTGTTGCAGTTATGGGTGACTATCAACGTGTCTCACCGTCAGCATCTGCGCAAACCTATTATAAGAGGATGCGTTTGGAGTAGTTTGTAAAGTAATGATTGTAAGAATAATTGATATATCTTTGTGAAGAATATTGCTAGTTTATGAATTGTAAGAATTTTGTAATCTAGAATTGTGAATTGTGGAACCCAAGAACAGTTTGCGGTAACCTAATCACACCTTCCAAATTTGGTGATGTTTTACTTAGATTTTTCGGGTCTTGGTTGGAATTTTCGATTTTTTTGAAAATTGAAGTTTTTGGAATTGAAAAAAGAGTGGAAAATTTTTTCATGCAAATGGGCGATACTTGAGGATCATCTCCTTTCCGTTTGGAAGTGTTTTGTCTTCTTGTTACGTATCTGATAGTCTTTTCTCATTCCTTTGGTTTTTTTAAAGCATGAAGAACTTTTTACGCCTTTTTTTACCTACTAGAAATTTGCATCCAATTTTTCTCTGTCATATGTATGCAATTTCTTGTCATTTCCGCGTTATAGATTTTTTTTTTTGAAATTTTGTAAATCCGATTTCGCCGGTTTTATTATTGCTTTTAGAAAGTTTTCTTACTATTTATAAATTCATTTTTTGCATTAATTGTTGTTGAAAATGATTTTCAAAAAAGTATATTGAGATACACATTTTTGGCTTAATATCCCAAAGAAATGGGTTGAATACTTGAAACCTTTATTATGACCTAGATCGACGACCTAGATTATGATCGATAGCCCAGATGGGACAAATAACCGGAAATTACTTTCGCGAAAAAAGATAATCTTGGTCTTGCAAGGAAGATGGATATATCTCCTCATGCCTGATTATTTAATATAAACCATGAGTTTGCAAAAAAATATTAATATCAAACGATATAGCAGTTTTCTTCATTTAGGCATTGTTGGATATTATTTGCACTAAGAGTGGATTGTTCATCAGCTAATATTGTACATTTCCTCGAACCATCCGCTATGGTCTCATTGAGTTTTTTTTTCTCATTTTTTTCTTTGCAGTGCAGTTTTTTTTTCAATTTTATCACTTTTCATTGCTATTTTATCATCATTGATATTACGTTCGTTTTATTTACGCGTTCTGTGCTCTATCAATTTTTCTGTTGTTTTTTTTTCTCTCGTAATTTTTTTATTAATAAATGAATAATGGTGTTATTATTTGAATATATTTTGTTGTATACAACGCCATAACAAAATGAACTGCAAGATCGTTTGAGGGCATAGTATAGTGAAGAAACTGTTTTACAGCCGAAACGTTTGAACTATTGCCAGGAGAAATATTTTCACTAACTTAGATCATTTAAGATATGACTTTAGCGATTAATTAATCAAACAACTGAGGATATGTTTGGAGAAGTCGGAGGTCGAGATGCAACTCGAGCTTTTCGATTGCTTCACTTATCTTAATAGGTAAAGCATAAAGTACTTACATCTACACATTTAATTAGCTTACCAATTCTCCTCGGGTGCGAAATCCAGTTATAGGCAAAGAGTGCACATGTAACCGAACTGGGGATATAATTCATGATGGTGGATCTTTGAGTATGGACGGGTGGTTGGTTGTGTTGTAGAGGTGAATGTGTTTCTTTGTTCACGTATAATATGATGAAACGAAGACGCTTTTGAATAGAAGAGATGAAAGTGGTGTTGAACTTGCACTAAGCGGCAAATAATCATTTCAGTAAAAATACTCAAGCACAAGTATAGGAGTTTCTAGCCTTTTTTTTGAATTTATAGCAGCGTTTATAGTAATGATTGTGGTGACTGTCTTATCAAAATTATAAGATTTGTTTCACAGTTGCATCTTAGGCAGATATAATTGCTACTAACACATTTTTAACCTATAGTTATGATCGACATTCCAGAAATAGAGATGCCCTAGTGGGACATATAGTGTTTTAAAATTGGAAGAGAAGGGGGAAGGATGCAGACGCGAAGTCCCCCACTTGGCTCAAGAAAGTGACGAAAGTTAGTACTAAGTGCTCATTCACCTATGCTGCAGTGATTCGTTTTGTAGCAGAAATATCCATGCTTACACGCCGAGCTCGTTTAAGCCATGACGGCATTACTGAAACAAGCAATGCCTAAAGTACTCCATTCCGGCGCAAATGTCTTCGATGGAACAATTCTACATTGTGAAAGTCAACCAAGTACACCAACTTGCAATAATGGGGTCTTTGTGTACTTGGTTGTACTGAAATCTTGAATAATAGAATGGCAACATAAAAAGGAACAGTCACCTGGTATAAATGAATATATAGGGCATGTGCTTAATACGGCAGGATCGTTCAACACGAACATGTGGAAAATGATACTGTAGAAATTCGAGACCTAAAGTACGATCGACATTATGTGGTGCCTCCTACTGGGTGCATTATAATTCGTTATAGCTCAGCTGTGGAAGCGAATGAGATGCAGTTCTAGCGTTTAAATTTTTAATAATACCATATACATAAGAACGGAACCACCCAGGATATAACCACTCGTTATTCCGATGTTCATGGGCAAATAAATTGCATAGACTAGAAGTCAAGTGCTTCTTGAGCCCTTAGGGCATTTCTTTTAGCGATCCAAGAGTGGGTAAACTCTCAACAGATCACATTTTTCAAGAATAAAGATTTCTACCGTGAAAAATACCAATGAGTCTAAAACGAACTTCAAAAAAAAGCTTAATGCCAACAGTTCTCTACAGCTCTGAGACGTGGGCGATCACCAAGAAAGTGCGCATACGCTGACAGTGGCAGAAAGGAGAATGAAACAAATCGTAATAGGCACCAAATGGTTGACAGGAAAGCCAACGAATGGCTCCAAGGCGTAACAAAAGTAAAGGACTGGGTGACCGAGGCCGGAATGAGGAGGTTTAGATTGGTGGAGAAAATATCCGCAATGGAAAAAGACGACTGGATGGAAATAATAACAGAATTGTCGGCAAAGATTGGTAAAAGTGAAGGCCGATCTGCAGTGAGATGGACTTACCCTCTGAAAAAGACTGCGGGTACGAGGTGGATTAGGGAAGCATTGAATCGGGACAAGTGGA
>JAAVTS010002043.1:13914-30585 GCA_022845575.1 Baylisascaris ailuri | reverse complement strand
GGGGGGGGGAGGGAGGGAGGTAAGGTGACAGTGAAATAGCACAAGTACTTTGCAAGAACCTGGTAGTGTTTATGAACAAAACAGTCCTCGGTTTCCGATTAGAAAGAAACGACCAAGTTTGCCATCTCAAATTGTGGCACGAGGGTTAAACCCTCGGTTTATAGGCAATGAGGGTTTGAAAAAACTGGGGTAACTGTATTCGGCGTTATACAGCCCAATCTCGCAGACAGATAGCATATCCGAACCTAGCAATACAAACTGATAACCGACAGATTGGAAATGTCCCACCGGTCAGTCCGTCTCAACTAATTCCAGAAAGTTCTCCGGAGATGCCTGCCTGCCCTCACGAGATGTGGCGCTGACTGGTGACGTATGTAATTAATCATAGTGTCACGTCTAAGGAAAGCTACTGCCTTTTTCAAAATCAGGTCGATTTCGCAGTAAATTTCACTTCTGTTTTATTAGACAGGGATGATTTTAGCATTACACTTTTTATGATATCTAAATTGGCGTTTAAATACAACATTAAGAATGCGATGAAGTGCGAAATCCATTTACCTGCGTTACGATCGTAAAACGAAACCACCTACGAAACATATTTGAAGAGCATGCAAAAGCTTAAAAGATATAGCTTACGAATTACGGCCAGAGTGATGATAATTGAAACTATTACGAATATTACCTGAAGACTTCGGATGATGGCTTCATTGCGGTATTTCAAGCAATAGCCAAGAATATGATAGCTCTCTTTATGGCACCAACATATCGATTCACTCAATTTTCTTAGGCATTGTTGAACCGCACAATAATGGTCGTTGCGCGCAGAGTAACATCGACTTGCTCTTGTCGCCCCGATTGAACGGTCACGTGGCTTTTAAAGCGTCGTTGAGATCCGTCGTTCCCACTCACAGTTGCCGGTTATCTTGATGGCGATGTTGCTGGTTAGCGGTTGTTGAAGTGTGTTGTGGTAGTATTCGAAGTCTTAGTCACTTTATTTTGACCTTGCCGCTTTCATGACATTGTCGTTCGAAAATTGCTTCGACAGGTATACCAAAAGAAAGTGGAAAGAGACCGCTGGGTAGCTGTTTCCTTACTACTGCCAGCCTGTACAACCTGCATAATCGTTGTCGAGAAATAACATCGTCCAGGATGACCGGGATTTGTCTTTTTGGATAAGTCACAAAGAAGCAAAGTTTGTGTTTGCTGCCCATTTCTATGCAGAAAAAAATCAAAGTACTATATATATTCCCATCAACCGCTATAATACACGTGTCAAACTTAACGAGTACTCACCCCTTATAAAGCATCAACTTTATACAACTTCGGTAAGTCTTTGATTTTACAGAACCAGTCAGAACATGCCGAACATAATAATGGAGAGATCGGCGATTGGAACTGTAAAAAAAAACCACTCTCTAGTAAAAAATAATATCATAATAACGCAATGAATATATAAGTATTCATCCGAAAGTACAAGAGATCCTCCCACCAAATAATACGTAATAAGCCGGCCTCTCTTACTGGATAGAAATTTACAGCCGAATAAAATGGGTTTCAAGCAAATTTGCCTATAATTTTGGTGCGTAATGAAATTCAAATTTTTCTCCTTCTCAAAGGTAGGAAGTTGCCTATCTTGCGGCTTCGTTAGGTTGCTAAACTCGACATCACAATACAATAAAAATCAACCGCGACAATAACGCACATCAAAAGAAAATAAACCCAAGGATTGGTGAAAACTTTGATCTTTCCAAAGGAATGAGTAGAAATTTCATGCCGATCCCCTCTTCAGAAATCGCTCAAAGGCATTTCGACGTTATAACTTCACGACCTAAGTAGACAACCGGCAGGGAAGACTATAGTGCCGAGTCATGCCGTGGACTGGGCAAGCACAGGTAATTGCATTGCAAGGTAGTAGATACCCAAACTGCCTCCTTCCAAGGAGATCGTTTTTTTTCGCATTTACAGGAAACTTATTCTCCTCTCGTCTTATCAACCAGATCAACAAAAAGGAAAATGAAATAACGATCATTTATGAGTAGAGGAGGTCATTTCCTTCATACTATTTTGCATTTTGATAAGCAATTCTTTCTGTTCCTCTTGTTTCTTCACCGCGTCCGCCATTGTTTCCTCTAAGCGCTTTCTGAAGTTTTTTTATTAAACGAAAAATGAAAAACAATAAATTACATAGAAGGATCAACTCTCAGAGAATCAAACTTCTTTAAAATGAGCACCTACGAGGAAAGAAATTTAAAAAAAAGTGAAAACTACAAGTAAAATTTTCAGAAAAATTAAACTGTCTAAGAAGAATGCAAACACTTCGCATATACTTTCCGATCGACTCGTTATCGCCTCAAAAAATAATTCGATACATCAACGATACATCAACGTCAATTTTCAACAATAAAATTTTCATCTAATTTCATCAAGCTTGTTATAGAAAAAAGCAGTTCCTTTATATGATCAAGTAGTGCAAAGATGTTCAAATTCCCTCTCCATTCCTAAGGCTCTTCACTTCAACTTTTCTCTTGAAAAATTTTATAATCGATCAAAATGTCAAAAATGTTTGGGAATTTATCAAATAAAACATAGAGAGAAACAACTCGAATCAAACGAAAAGAAACGAACATTTCCGTGTTGATGTAATCAATACGTTTGTCAACATTTTGTCGAGCCTCAGTAAGATCCTGTTTCACAAGTACCGGTCCAATAAGCTTATAAACAGTAGCATCATCGTCCAGCAAATCTAGTTCCTTGAAAAAAAAAAAAAAAACCCCATATATAATACGGTTCTTTGGATTTAATAACGAGAAGTAAAAGACCTTTTCTTCGAAAAATTATCCCTCTTCTGCGCCAAGCAAGAATTCTTGTGAATAAAATTAAGCTATCTACTTCTCCTCATCGTGTCCCCTTCAAATCCCCTCCTTCCGTTCATACTCAAAGTAAAAGAAACCTTTAAAGATGCATTTATGGAGTCCAAATTTTTACTTAAACTATGATGAGTCTGTGCTACTCCAATGAGAATTCGATTTCTCATTCAAGCCAATAAAAATTGAAATGTTTGACGTCACATCACCGTCAAGGTATTTCGGCAACTTCCCTTACCCCTTTCCAATATTGGTAAAATCTCTGCACCTTCTCAACGTATCCACTTTCGAGTAGAAGTATTACAAAAAGCAAAACACAGTAAACATCGAATGCCTCCAAAAATCTCCAGAAAGATGCATTAGTGACATCTTTGCAACTGCAAACTCACTCCTTCACAGAAAATTCTACCTATAATATCCTAATCAAATTGTCGAAAAATTAGAAATGCCTCATACTTTCTTTACAATATAAAATAAGCAACTATGTAAAATCCTTTTGTAACCATCACCAACATCTAACAACATCTGAAATTTACCGTTTTGACAAGATTGTTTTCGGTGAGCTGTCCCTCCAATTGCTGCCGATTTACCATATTCCTTTCTCTATCTGCAAAACAATGTTCATAATCATCCAATTTTCATGAAGGAATCCTTTCCTTCCTTTAAAAAAAAAACCGATGTGAAGATCCCACATGATCTTCAGCATCCTCAACCTAGGGCCCTCGATATTCCCTAACATCAATTCGATGTAAAAAAAAACCATGTGGAAAGAAATTGCTATATTTAAAGCAGCACAACCCTAAAACATCCTAAAACATTATTGCTGAAAAATGCAAATCAAAGATAAAGGGCATTAAAATTTTCGAAAGTTTCAAAGTATGCGGTAGCAAGAGATTAGCAAAGTGGAAAATGCCCCCTCCCCTTGCAAAATTGATTTCGAAGCTAAAATGTTCATTTTAGAATTCTTATCCTTTTGAAATGTAATCCTTTTTTTTAAAGTTCAATNTAAAATGTTCATTTTAGAATTCTTATTCTTTTGAAATGTAATCTTTTTTTAAGTTCAACGTCAACGATGTCATACTCATATGCTTATTTCCCATCTCTCTAAAAACCTCTTTTCATGAAAATAGTCAAACGAGTCCCTACTCAAATATCTTCCAAAAAATCCAGCCATGAGTCCAGATCGACTCTCCAGTCAAATATGATCCAATCCAATCCGATCAGCAATACTCTCGAATCTACTACTCTTTTTGTTGATAGATTTGCTGTAGAGCACTATCTACATCAGGTGGGAGAGTTAAAGGAGAACACAGTTCACCTTATATGAGACTATTTATTCAGTTGGTCCGAAGCCTCTTGCTCACGATTACATCGGCATTCGGCTTCCGTGTTTACGTTATTAGAGATATGTTTCACGCCTAATTTAACAGTCGTTTATGTAAAACGCCAATAAACATTTGCGCATTTGTGCTCAACAAATTCAATTATCTCATTACTTGTTCTCCGCGAATTAACAGATCTTAGTGGAATGTCTGTTATACTGCTTTCCTACACCACCTTAAAGCTAACGATCCATTAAGGACCACACATATACAACTTCAATAACCACAAACCCTTCGGTAAACAAGAGAAGCAGCAAATATACAAAGGTGCATACGCCTTCACATTATTAAATACTTGTTCGCCTATAAAGGCGTATAAATACTCATATTCCAAGTGAATTGAAAGAAAAATAAAGTGAATTTGCAACCTTTTTCAAGCCTTTGAAATTTTGACAATTCCTGCTCGAAGCGGGCCTTCAGACTCTCCAAATTAGATGCCATCACCAAAATACCAAACGTTGAGTAATACCCTTCAAAGAAAAAGAAAAACAAAATTGCAACATATATTAAAGCATCGACATGACAAAAACGCTAATCGACGAGGCATCAAAGTGCTCCCTTTATGCAACATTTGTGTTACGCATTAAATTTTTATTTTTTATTTTTATTTTTTTATATTTAATTTTTAACGTTTAACGGAGAAAACAGCTACAAAAACGAAAGCAATTCCGCAACAAACTCTTTAAAGTGTTGCCAAGTGAATGTGATAAAGTCCCACAAATGAAGCATAAAGGAACAGTTAAACCGCTGCCGATTGAAGATATTGCGGTGAATCTTCAATGATCACTAACCTTGTAAATAGCTGATGATTA
Source organism: Baylisascaris ailuri (assembly GCA_022845575.1). Classification (NCBI taxonomy): domain Eukaryota; kingdom Metazoa; phylum Nematoda; class Chromadorea; order Rhabditida; family Ascarididae; genus Baylisascaris; species Baylisascaris ailuri. The sequence continues at coordinate 25,527 of JAAVTS010002043.1, read as the reverse complement.
AAAATTATCATTCCTCATCGAAAGAATTCGTTCGCTCAAATTTTATTCGACCACCCAAAATTTCGATTAATTTGTTTCGATCGATCGGATTTTAAGCATCGTCACTTCAAAAGCTTATTCAATATTAAATAGTTTCATGCTTCAATGCTCCATAAGTCAATTCCAAAAATTCACGACGAAACAAATGATTTCAGTGCTCACTGATGTATCTTTGAAAATTTTTCAACAATATTTCATAAATGACAGATGATTACGATAAATCAGGTAATACAACCTTAATGCAGGTATGATGAACGTTATCACGCAATAATGCAAGCACTTTATTTGGGCAACTGTCAAGTGCACTTCACAGATAACTGAGGAACCTTCATTCAGTGCAACCAAACTCGTGCAGGTAAATGCAGAGAGCAACGAGAGGAGGAAGAGGGAGACAGGAACCAGAAGGTGACAGAAGCTTTCCTCGTCAAAAGGTTAAAAAAATATGTATAGAATAAAGAATTCCCTCTCCACACAGCTTTATTTTGAGCATTTCAAAGCAAACAAATATGCGCCTCCCTTCTTGGATGTGTTTCGTCAACTACGATTCCTTTGCCTTGTCTTCCTCTTCTCCCCTCGTCTTCCCATAAAAACTGAAACCTCATTAACGTGCCTATTATCAATTATGGTCTTCCCTCTCACAATACATACATCTACAACTATAAATTTGCCCTAGACTTCCACCTCTTCCTATGGATCATTGCATATAGGCTGACAATTAGAGGGCTCGTCTAGAAATCGACCGTTAATGACCTGATGGCCTCAAAACGCTTCAAGTCTCTAGCTTTACGAACGTTTTGCACATTCTTGATTTTCCCACCTCGGAATTTTGAAATAAAATAAATAAAAATAAAAATATCCTATGATTCGAAAAAACACAATGAAATCAGTCTATTCTGGGATCAAAAGCGAAAAAAAAAAAAACAACAGAAACCAATACTCTATAATCTAATAATATGACCTAAGATTTCAGAAAGGAAATGAAGCAATTTCTTGCCAATGCAATTTTATAAAATAAATGATTATCGGCATTTTTCCAACATCTGTATGGCAATTATATCGGTCTATCTTAAATTTTCAAATTAAAAAAGAAAATTTAACACTGTGACTGCAACTCATGCCAAAGAGATTATCGTATTTGAATGTTAAAATGTAATTAAAACTTAAAGTAGATCTTAATTAGCTCCCTCTTTTGCTATGTACGATGCGCATCAAAATATCGAATAAATTCCCTAAATATCATTCAATTACATAAAATCAGGGATATGGAATTTGATCAGTATGATCAGCAATTAATATATGATGCCTCAAGCGTACTCATATTATCGGAGACAAAACTTTGAAGAAGAAAATGATATGTTCACATCACACCAATAATCGAGATCTCCACATCCTATTTTCCACCCTCTCTCTCTTCTAATCCGATTCTCACTAAAGAAAAACTCTATTCATTCTCAAGGAAGATTTAAATAACGAAATGCTTGATTTTCCATTAGCCATCATAATTCCAAGGATTTTCTAGAAATGAAATCAATAGCTGAATCGAATAAAATCAAATAACTCAACGAATCCAATCAAGAGTTGAAAAGTGATGAATCAAAAAAGCTGCAAATCTTCTTCAATACCATTCAACAAAAAAACCACAACTAGCTTAAACTACTTTGTAAGAAATCTGCTAATAATACGACAGTCTAGCATCAAAGATGACTACCTCGACGATTTGCAACGACGAAAAAAAACAACAAGTGGACTTCCCATATCTCTATTTGTTAGCAACGTCCGTAATTGAGTACTTTTAGTGAGGATTCAATTGCTTCGTTGCTTCTATGAAGAACGGTAACTGGTTTTCTAGTATGCGCAAAGATGAAAGAATTAGATAGCCTTGGGAGTGAAAAAATATGCTTATTTAATTCATGAAAAGAGATATGCTCCTCGAAATATAGAAACTATATTTATAAAATCATTCCAGTTATATATAATAACATCTAGCCGATAAACAATACTATCTGAATAGTTGTCGTTTGATGTTTACATCGGCATGGTAGTGTGCATAGCGTGTCTTCAAGGCGATCGGTGATTCACTTTCAGCGATTTGACCTCTGCGCATTTGTTCCTCACGATCGGCCATACGTACCTCCCAGTAGTGCTCCGGTGTATTCGGCTCCGCCATAATACCACGATGACGGCTCACCTTGAAATACCCTAATGAACGCGATCCACAGTTACACACTCCTCGGGACTATGGAGAGATGAACATAATTATTTATCATGCAAATGCAATGCAGTTTAGACTTTCTATTTCTGGAAATCCAGTTAAACCAATAACCTCCTCATTCAATGCTGGCCTTGGGTTGGCGTTAAATACAGCTATGGCAAGGGCCATGGCAAAGACTGCGCCCAACCAACGCACGCATGCGCGATGAGCTAAACTTGCTTCAGCCTGACCATCGGTCTTAACAGCGATCGAGAGTGGAGTCGATAGAGATTCTTTTCTCACATTGCGCAAAGATTCTTTAATTATTTATCCTTTTACACAAAAATATTAATAATAGCGTATGATACCCAATCAGTCTGATGTTAATTGAATCAGGAATTTATTGAGGAAAAGAAGGATCCCATACCTCATTTACTCGATCACATTTCTGTTGAGTACTCAATCCAAGAGCATCGTAGTAGCCAACACAACATTTACAATCGAAACCATGCAGTAAGATTCGATCAACCTTCTTTCGTATCACCATACCCGGTTGCAAATGCTCCTTATTAGTCGATTTCACTTCATCATAGCGCTGAACGAAGTTTGGAGAGGAAAATATTTTTGCAACCTCTCGAGAATGTTGCGTTAATTTCGAATCATTCTGCAATCCTTCTTTCTGCCGACTGAATAGAGGAAATAGTTTTTTTGAGACTACTTTAGGCGGTGAACCATCATCTTTTGCACATAACGGCAACATTCTTTTCGATGCTGATGGTGGTGGTGTATCAGGTAGAGGAGACGAGAGATTTGGAGATAGTCGATTCAAAGGACTTAAAATGTGATGTGCAGTCGCTGCACTTTTCGATAATCCCTTTAAAGGTGGCGTTGCAAGAAGTTCCTTGTTTAAAGGAGACGAGGTACACAGAGGTCGCTTAAACAATATTTCACTATGAGCTCTATTCGGCGACAAAGCATGTCCACCACTCAGAAATTCTGTGGATTTAAGGGAAGCCTCCGACTGCAGATGGACATCAGCTGGTTCCAAATTGACCTGATACCTGGATTTATCAACAGATGCATTAGACGAACTTGGTACAAGACCTAGTCGAATTGCTTCCTCCATAGTCAATAACCGAGGCTTATGGTCTTCACGTGAGGTCATAGTAGATTCATTGGCTCGCCTCTTCAAAATCCATTCATCCAATGTTCCTCGATGAGAACTTCTTCGTCGCCTAGAGGACGATTTACTATTCGTCAGCGACGGAGACGACTTCGAAGGTTTCATGGGTAAAATGGAAGACATGCCGCCTGTCACATTCCGAGAAGATAAAGTTGGGCTGCTATTCATAAACTTCTTATGCAAATGCTGTGAGGATATTGAAGAACGAATCAAAACATCAGCAACACCGACATTTGGGATGGTATGCATCGAAGAACATTTTTGAGTTGGCCGATCGAAAAGATCAAAACTCTGATCTTGAATTTCTAAATACTTTTCCCTAAGAGCATCGTTCGATTTAAATCTATGAAGAATCTCATTATTCAACTCTTCTGATAAAGTTGATTCCGTTTCGAGAATGCCATTTTCCAAAGATTCCAGAACAGAAGTTCTCCTTGACGATGAGTATCGATTTGGTGATCGTTGATCCGAGTACTTATCGGCCTGATCGATTTTATCAATCAATGAATTTTCATTAGAATTGCAAGAATCATTTTCATCATCAATAATTTCAAATGAACGATTCAGTATTGTTTCTTCAACGAACGAATCTTTTGTATCGGATGCAAATATTGAATGATCTTCCGACAGAGCAATAGTTTCCTCTAACGAACCATTTGATAGGAAAGAAGATGAGAGAAGAAAATCTTGTGATAGACTATCATCGCAAATTTCATTCCTTGGAAGTGATTGTCCAGAAGGGTGGTCGATGTGAATATTTTCTTTGTTTGAGCGATTGGATTTATTCGAATAAGAGCGTCGAATTATTGCGGACATTCTCGATACAAAAGAATGAAAAGCTGTAATTATTCAAATTTAATGAAATTAGAGAAAAAAAACACCAAAGGTAAGCATAACAGATAGCGTACTGAATTAAAACGAATAGTGAATGGAACATGTACACTAATCTAGTATAACGTGTTGGGAAGGAGATGCCCGATAGCCGATAAAGACAACAAATAAAACAAAATCAAAAATAATTTTAAATCTCTGGAATGGGAGCGGATGAAAATAGAACGAAAGCAAAACATAGGGCTCTCAAGAGAACAAAAAAATAATAATATCGGCAGCCGATAATTGGTCATCAAATTCAACTTTGAATTAAAAAGTAGAAAAACTAAGGAAGGGGAAAACATCATATCACGGGCAAATGAAGAGAGCAAAGGAAGCGGCAAGCATCACATCATGAACGGAAGTAATAGACACAACTTACCACATACCAATAAAGCAATTTTAAAAAAGTAGCAAAGAAATCTAAGATAAATTCCATGAATCTATAAAAATCTAAGATAGAATGCAAATACAAAAAGAGATAATAATAACAATTGGAAGAACAAATGAAAATATATCGATTACACCGCAAAAGGAGATCATTATCAAGAATAAACCTTTTATTAAATTTTATGACTTGGAAACGAAAAACATATTTCAAAAATTCCCCTTTTTTCTTCTCAACACTATCCCCATAGGAAAGTAAACTACGGTTTTTTATAAAGTATAAAATGCAAGAAAATTGCATCACCAAAATATATTTGTTTATTGAGAAATAGATCAATTTTTAACGGAGTTAATGATAAGGAATACTTCAGAAATCTCATAGAAATAAAATTTCCTAGAATTTTCACCGAATTTCTTCTCATACTCGGTGTGGAATGGAGTGGACGGTGAGATGGATTGAAGGGGGGAGGGAAGAGGTGAAGTGATTTGACATGAGGTTAAGCGAAGCGAAAACGGAATGGTAAAAGAGATGGTCACTTCCAATCCATATTATACTAATTCAAAACATTTTGAGGCAAAACGGATGACAGGACTTCGAATAAAACAGCTCTTATTCCTACTAAACCTTACTCAAAAATATCTGTTATAATCGGAAAAAACATCGACCAAGAAATTTTCCATAAAACCTCATTTCTTTTACATTTTTCACTAATTTAGTCAAATATTGGCGGCAAAGAGACAGTAAACTACAATACGACACTTCAAAATGCTGTGATTTTATCCCAATAAAATATAAATAAAACTTTTAACATAACGTGTTGCAATAATATAGCGAAAAACCTGTTCTACTAGCAACTTACTCGATTTCAACGAATATTCCCAAGGAGATTAGCATGCACACAACCGAAACTTTTATGAATATTGTAGCTGAAGATTTAGCGTTTGCTCGAGGAAATAAATTGCAAAAAAATTCCGTTTAGAAAATTTAGTGAATTAACTGTTATTTGCAGCTATATACCAACTAAATAGAGATTATTCTCGCCGAATTAGCCATATTTTCGTTTAAAATATCATTAAAGGGATGTTATGAACGATCGTTAAAGCTATTAGTGCAAAGAAATGAGTTGCCAAGTTTCTACGCGACTGTATTTTAAAAAATTTGCAACGAGACCCATATGACTGAGTTCTAATCTGCGAAGTTGCCAAGTTCATAATTTATAAACCATAAATCATGAACCTCGCTATTAAAACTCTAGAGTTGTAAGCTTATAGAACTTTCGAAAGGGGCTCATTTGTTCTCGATTCTCATCCACGATGTTTTAGAAACTCAAAACATCTTACAGACTTTCAATGAAATACTGAATACTACCCGCTAATGTTCATTCAAATATTCCGTTATAGAATGTTATAAGGGCCGGTAAGCGCTGAGGGAGTTATTCTTCTCCTGGAAGTTTTGAGGACTTTTTTGGACGAGGGGGTCCTGGGGTTGGAAGCAGGAGGGAGGAGGGTGAAAATAATGGGATAATGAAGGGAAAGAAGTTTTCAAAAAAAAAAAGAAAAAAAATTCGATTCAAAATCGTCTCAATCAAATTCGATGGATTTGAGAAAAGTTTCACCACATTTAATCACTTCATTGCAATATGCAATGCAATATGCAATGCAATATGCAATGCAATATGCAATGTAATATGCAATGCGATACTCGACTATGCAATATCAAAAATTTGCAATGCCAATAAATCCTAACATATCTCCACATTTCTTCGCATCATAAACCTTGTGACCGATAAGTTGCATATATATGGATCACCTCTAATGCTCATCAATGGCTAGCTTTAATGTCAATAAAATTGCACTCCATATTCTAATGGTTTTAATGAATAATCACTAATCTTTCCACATATTCATCGTTTATTTGATAGTAACTGCAAAGAAATTTGAAGAGAATATATTTTTCTACTTTATTTGAAGGCAAAAACATCCTCACTAATTGTTGATTTCATGCTTTATTGAAATCATCGACTCAATAACACCTCATGCTCGTTAACAGAGAGGTAATAGATAAATTGTAAAGAGAGAGAAAGAGGGAGATGGAGAGGGAGAGAGAGGGAGAGGGAGAGAGGGAGAGGGAAGGAGAAAGTATTATATATAAACTTCGCCGTGTTCAGCTATTATTTGCCAAACCAAAGATGCAGTCATCTCAGCCCACTTAATTAGATTTTTAGAAAATTTTTCGCAAAAAAATCAATTATGGCTGCGTTGTATCTATATGTACTCTTATATGTCTGTTTATATGCCGGCTAATGTCTGCATGTTCGAGAATATTAACCTCCAAATTAAGAAAAAAGCTGCAACTGTGAAATTCAGCTAATTAATTCTAGGTCTTTGGTTGATCTGCATAGGCCAACGATTGATCGTTTCGAGTAGAAATTATAAACAATCGCAGTTGTCATGAAATTTGCAAAATTGCACTTCCTCTTATAAAGCGATCCGATGAACGACAAAAACAAGTGATCAAGAGCATAGAAATGTTTATATTGGTTACTATTTCGTCTTTATGCACCTGCATATATTTTTCTTGATGCATCTCTATAAGTTTTTATGTACCTATACACATTGCAAAGTGCATTATGGCAATTACAGCTGAGCATTTGTACGTAGGCGTCTGCTTGTGTCTATAAGTCTAGTGGTTTCTCAAGCATCGAGCTACTGAATGTAGGGGAATGAAATTGTTCGATAGAATTTAAACCACAAGATCACATCTGTCTCACTGAACGAATTTTTCAGCTGGTCGACAAACCTGCACCGAAGTTAACGAGATTAGTAAGCACTTCCCACCGATTGAATCGTATCTTACTTCAGGTTGAGTGGGAATATTTACGGTGGAAAAAGTGTTTCTTCAGAAAAAAAGAAACAAAAAAAAGCTCTGTACAAGTGATGAATTCGATGAAAATTAGTTTTATTACTGCACAATTTTTATCGCTTCTTAGTAATTTTGCTGATAGGATTAACGGAACTACATAAAATGCCATTCTAGCAGATGCTCCCGCCAGCCGTTGAACATCGACCTAATGGACTGAATAGTGAAACTGGGCCATCACACACTGTCTCTAACGTTCCTTGCTGCCACCCGTTTATCTGATAATCAAATCTGAATAGATGAACATTCAATTAGGTATCACTCTAACCAATTTTCCGCTCAGATGGCCTAATTTTTATCTCTGTTTTGCTCATGTTTACATTCTGAATCAATCGAACTTCAAAATGCCTTTCGTTATGCTTTGAATTATTAACGTTGATATATTGCGATTCCTATCAATGATATATGTTTTATATCTGAGAAAATTTAAGTGATATGAAATTTTGAAGTGAAAATTAGAGATAAAGATTGAAACAAAAGGAGAAATAGGTGCATCCGCATTCGTGGATACTAAAGGATGAAAATAGGAGAGAAGTGTTTAGCGTAGTATTCAATGGAATCCTTTATTACCATCTATTTTTATATCAATAAGAGGCAGCGATTTGCACATCAAAGATCTCTTCATTTCTTCTCAATGTTTTAACTCTTTAAGTAATATTCTTTAGTATTACTATTTGTATTGTTTTTCTATTCCCCAAATTCTACACTCATTCGTCATTCCACTCTTCCATCTCCTCCTTCATCCAACTCTATTTCTTCTCCATCCCCCTCCCTATCCTTTAGTCATCTTCGCTTTCCATCAATGACACGGCTCATGGTGTAGGAATATTTCAACGAACGATTTATGGTTGGCATGTGAGAAAATTTAGTTCTTACACCCCGAACCCCCCCCCCCNNCCCCCCCCCACTCCCACACACACACAACACAAGAAAAACCTTTGAGCATCCCTCATAGTTTGTTTCCGGATATGAAAGTTATCGATGAGATGGACGGTTCATGAGTCTCAATAAAGGTGCACAATTTAGCACAACGATTTCAATCATTAGAAAATTCTTCTGTGAACATCATAATCACTAAGCAGAAAGAGCATAAAAGCGTCAAGCAAAAAGAAAGAAATTCTATGCATTCGTTGTGATTCATGAATCTGCCGATGCAATTGGGCGTTTCGAAATGTGTTAGCGATAAGATAGGAACATTGTAGAGTCTTCGCTTTTCTTACACATATTTTTTGATGACATCTCGATTTATAGTCTTTATAATTTCTCTTTCTTTCAAATTTTTATGCTAAAATGCTTCTCTTTAATCGATTTAATAGATAAAGTAATGATTTGAAATCGTTGAAAACCTAAGAATATTTTAATATACTACACTAATAATAGCAACGCAATAAGAAAACATTTAAACTGATAGTGGGAAAAGTAGAAGAAACAGCACCTAGAAATGTTGGTAATTTTAGCATTCAGAAAATTATTCAAGATTAATTTTGCATAAGACGATTATTAGCGGAAAGAATCGCAGAACTTCTTTTCGGCAAAGAAAGAGAAAAACCTTGAATTTAATTAAAACATTTCTTATCGAAAAGTACTAGTTGATCTGAAATGATAAAATCGTTTATTGATTGATTGATCGGAAAAGACAAAATGAAATGCGGTGAAAAAAATTTGTGATGCAGGCGAATTTACTACTGAAAGTGGAATGTATTAAAACATACACTGTATGGATGCATAACTGCCCATATACGCAATCAGACCGGTTACACATTGATTGAATGCATTCGTTTTAATACATAGAGTAATGTACGTTATTGATGTGCGTTAGTTTTTTTTTTTTCCAATCTACAAATTTCAAACAATAGGTTTCTATTGTTTTTTTATATTATTTTATTTCATAGTTTAGAATTTTTTTCCGTCGATTATTTTCCTTTGCAATTTTTTCAAATCGTATTTAACAGAAGAGAATAGAAGCAACTAAATAAAAATATGAACATATTAGCACAAGTGTGTTAAAAATAACACACGTTGACAGTTTGATTCAAGCTGAATTTCGGAAAAATCTTTTCTCATTGATTATCTCAATTTTCAATTGAGTGAGCGCCCGATGAGATGGATCCAAATTGTTATAAGTAAAATATTTTTGACTCATAAATGTGATGATCCGAATTGACAAAAAAAGCATATGATAAAAGGAATAAAATACTTAAAATACATGCGGATTAGTAATTTACTTTTCATTTAAAAAAAAAAAAATATCCGCAGAGGGCAGCCGGCTGGTTATAATGCGCTGAAAAATGTCGTTAAGTAGAAAATGCTAGGAACGTTGTAGCTATTCCTCATTGTAGTCAATTAACTTGTTGATTTTGCATGCATTTTTTCGTAACAGATTTACTTGTTTTGGATACTTTTTATTTTCATTTTTCAATTTGTTGCGTTTTTGCTTTTTTCGTTTTTTTTAACCAATTTTTTTACCAATTTCTACCAATTTTTTCAGCTAAAGATTTAAATGAAATCTCTTTTGTTGATTATTTTAATTTCGCGAAATTGATTTGATTTGCGATTTATGTTTTATTATATTTGCGATTTTTTTTCCCTCAAAAATTGATTTGCTTAGGTAATAAATAGAGGAACGCGCCAAAAAAAAGCTACCACAATATGCTCTTTCACATTCCCTTCACCTGTCGAACCACTTTCACAGCTTATCAATGCAAAATAAAACAAACAGTGTGAACACTTCATTTTTTTTTAATTTTCAAAGTATTTTTTGCAAATTTTCCGGAGAAAAATTCATTTAGTTTTCGTGAAAATTTCATCTCGTTTTTCTTTTACCATATCGGTGTAAAATGGAAGTTCGATTGGTATAAAATATATGCAAGTTTTTCTGCAGCTTCCTATTCTTATAACTACATCCGGAATTTCCTAAATTTATAAATAAATCTGGAATTTATAGGTTAAAGGAGGTCTCTCTATGATGCGAATTACACCTATCAAATTTCTTAAATCTGTGGAGACTAAAGATGATTTAGTAAATGGATCTATGTAGAAGGATATTATGGGGCGCAGATAGGACGTTGTTATTAGAACATTTTTGCGGAGCAAATTTGGAAAAATGCGTACAAAGTGATTTTTAGTTACGTGCATAAATTCAATACCTATTTAAATATTCCAAGATCAGGTGAAAAGTACAAAGTTTTTGAATATATATATATAGAGAGAGAAAAATGATCGGAATGTGTTTTGAAATGGGAATACTTTGTAAACATATAGTTGCAAAAAATTTTCAGCGATCTGCGCATTAATGAAAGGATTGTCATTAAAGAAAGTTCACAACTTTTAGTCTCTCTTTTCTTATGTAAATGATCAAAAATTTGCCTTGTATAGTACACGTGATGCAATGGCTCATATGTTGGGTTTTGCTGAGCGGATAGGATGGGAAAAGTGGTTGGGATATGAAGGGGAAGGGGGTGAAGGTGGAGTTGGAGGATGAACCTTACTGAAAAAGGATCGCGAAAGTTTTATTTCTATTTCTTGGCAAATTCGCATCTCTAGGGAAAGGAGAGGAATTGGCTGCAATGGTGAGAAAGTTATTGAAAGCTTCGAAATTTCTAAATTTTGGTTAGTCTTCATATGAGTTCCACGAGAACACTTTCTTGTATGGATAGGAAACGCTCTAAGAACTTTACTAAGGAGTAGATGTACAATACTAAGGAGTAGATGTTTACATAGTCCTTTCATCCTCTCTGCCTCATTCCCGCATATACATCAATGCCCCGTTGTAAGGCACATGTTTCGTTCTCAACGACAATCATTGCTTCATATAATGAATATAACAGCTGAACAATGCGGCTTTTTCCTGAAAAACTAAAACTGAACCACGAATTTTAGATCTGTTATTATTTCAAATTTAATATGCCTATCAATCGATATATCGATCAGCTAATCAATAAATTCCGAGATGAAACGATTTCGATGCAAAATGCTTTGTAAATAACTCGCTAAGTAACGAAGAATGAATTTTTTTTTTTTTTT
>JAAVTS010002042.1:0-16667 GCA_022845575.1 Baylisascaris ailuri | reverse complement strand
GGAAAGTTTTTCGTTATTTTTTTCGAGTTTGTTGGATAAATGAAGAAAAGATTTATTATTGATATTTTATAGATGCCTCAAAATGATTGACTATTATCATCTAAGCTGTATTTTCGATGATATGAAAAACTCTAAAGAGTTCTAATCGACCGAAATGAATGGCAAATAATGATTTGATACAAACAAAAATCATTCAAGCAAATATCGCTAAATAATTCTCACAATTATTGCCAATGTGAAATTCACTTGGTTAAAAAAAAGCATTAAAAGTTCACCTATCCTTTCAGCCTTAATAAATTATAAGCCTTTGTTTAAAATAGCCTGATGCAATCATATAGGTTCAATTTTGCATCTATTTGATTACCGTAATATGACGATTCGATATATCAATGATTAGAACATCATGTGGCAATCGACGAACGGCTCAAATAGTACTAAGAAATTCGAATCATCCATAAATTGCCATATAATGTTTAGATATGGCCGTTTTTAATGGTGTTATCACCGAGAGGCAATATAAGAATCGAACTTAATAGATTAGCGAATGCATCATCTATTTAAATAACAACAAATATATTGCAGTGATAATGCCCGAAGGGAGAAGAGAAACTACAAATCCCCGAAATACGAAGATCACAACAATGCTCGAACGCATAGTAAATTCTAAATACATCTTTCAAACGTTAAGTTATAGAAATGAGTGCTGATTGCAATCCTATTGCCTTTCTTCTTTGATTGTTATTACTTTTCTTTTCATGATTTTAATTTTCAAAGTCTTTCAATCATTAAAAGTGATATATCATTTCTATCACTAAAGTAAAGTGATAGCGATCTCGTTAAACACGCTATTTGAATGATCAAAAATCCTGATTCTTGGAAATTAGTACACATTTTCACTCCTATAAACTAGCATTTAACTTCATAGGTGATTTCTTTTCTTTAGATTCATTCATTCCAACCAATATGCAACACCTTCACGTTAATAGCATTTATATATTACGAAACCGGATTTAATATGTCCTTTCCGCCTAACTTCTTACCGTTGAACTTATATTATCATATATTCCACTATTGAAATATCAACTCACTTGAAATTATATCGCATAAATCATTCATTGGCTTAATGGAATAAAAATTTCCTATAGTAAGAATGATATTCTTCAAGCCAGCCCTACTGGTGATTATCATTTGACAGCCGGCTGATAATTAGCATTCGATAGCCGATTTCAGTGAACATCGATGATCGCACATCACGATCAATGTTTACAACGACTTTTTGTTGACAACTAAATGTGCTCAACTCTAAGCGCTATGTAGAAGTAGTTGCTGATGACTTTTTTTCTCAACAAATTTTTTTTTTAATATAGAAATTCCGCCTTAAAGTGTCTGTTTATTTCGAAATGCTAATAGTGCGCGATTTTAGTTTTGCACTTTTCAAGGATTACAGGCCACCGGATGGGGATGGAACACGAATTGGTTTATGGTCTCATAAAGTGAACTCTTATTCGACTAATTTAACGAAAGAAACAGCGTTTTTCGGCGATAGAGGAGAGGAGGGGCTCGAATTCAATTCAAAGAATCGCCACTTGCGGATCATTTGAAAATTAAAAATTCACAAATATTCATAATTTTAGATAATATTCGTTGCATATGTCATATAATTTATGTAAATTAATATTTGTACATTGAGGTAATTTGCGGTAACTTGTCTTATGCAAATGGTTCTTCATTTATTTTGGTCATCGAATTCCAAATTCATTGCTCTTTCACAAAATACCGCAAATAACATATTTATAGATGCTGTCAAAAATGCTATCCAACTATCCAAATCATCTCTTCGCTTATTGAAGATAAATTATTACTAATTGAAGAAATGGTTAGAGAACGACGATAAAGCGCATTCTAATTTCATTCAACTGAAGAGAAATTGCTCTACTATTCATATTTGGAACGTTTCAATAACATTGCAAAATAAATAAATAAATAAATAAATAAATAAATAATACCAATTCAGAATTTGCATTTGATTGGTTACTTGTAGAAAAATCTCTGGATTTCTTTAATTTGGCGAACTTTGCCCATATTTATTTAGAAATATTTTCTAGGCGCAGATATAATACGTTCATCATTTTGAATATTTTTTTTTCGTATATAAGTATTAAAGTTTTACGACTTTTCTACGAATGATTTCAATCGCTATCAAAATACTGATGGCGCACTCTGTTTAGTCATTTCAAATTCAGAAAAAAAAATGGCTTCTTAAGAAATGCAACGAAATGATTAAGCAAAAAAACTAGGAAAATCCATTTTCTCCTTATCATTGGAGAATCCAAAGAGACGATGATGAGAGTGCTGCTAGGCAACGAATTAAGAAATTTCCTACAGCTCATCAACATCATCCGTTAACACAAAATTATGCTGGAATCAAGCGTGTTTAGTTCTTTTATGACCTATAGTTAGAGAAGGAGGAGTAAAGGGGAGTAACGCTCTCAACCAATCCCTCCCCTCTCTCTCAGCCTTTGCTGCAGAGTTGCATTAAGATGGCGTTCTTTTTATGGGAAGATAATACAGCAGAAATCAAGGATGGCATAGTGGGCAAGAAAAAAGTAAAATAGGTTAATCGCATTGCTTTCATTTATTAGCACCAATAACAAGTCAGCGTATGGGCATGCATCTGCAAGTAACCTGATTTGCTAGACCCTGCTACAAGTGGCGTCGGTAAGCCAAATTTCATCACCCCAATAATCTTTGATGATCAAAAATTGAGAAGAAATCCTATTCCTTCACAATTTGATTCACTATTTTCCGAGAAAGATTGAGATGAATCTGTGTCCGCTAGTTCTCTTTCGAGATCTAATAAAGTATGCTCTCTATGAGAAGAGAAGGAGTGAAAAGAGAGGGAGAGGGAATTTTATTCTCAAAAAAAAAGTATTATCTTCCACTTTTTATCTACTGTTGTCGATTCGATGAATGTTCCTAAAATTTTCCCATTTAAACATGTTTTCAATTTTATTCTACGATGCTCATACATCAACTATAACAAAATTATTGAGTATGCACTTAGTAGAGTGGAAACCTTGCCTATCTATGAGCATAAACAATACACCTTATTAGCGATAAATGCAAAAGGTCACATTTCGAGCGCTCTTAGTGGCTACATGTTTATTGCCCTAAATAAAAACTCGTCAATACACTTTGCTGTCATCATATTATTTTATTCTCATCGATTCGGTATATTCGTAATTTCCGGTTTTTGATAGGAGAAAAAAAACACTACCTTATTTCATTTCAAAACGAATACATTATCTTCATCGACATTAGCTTAACCTATAAAGCACAATCAGCGCTTTCATCGAACGGCAATTCTATCAGTTTTTTTTTTGCGCTTGCTCGAAGATTAAAAGCCTAGCCGATAGATTTCCGCAATCAACCAATGCAATTTCATAGCGAAATTTGAAAGGCAATACAAATAAGATTGTTCGCTAACTAAAGGATTCTATCCAGTTATTAGCAAAAGCCTCTTATTATTTGCAGTGTTAATGCATCTTACGCAATAATCGAAATTAATAATCCATAAACAAAACATTAGGAAAGTGCTCATTATATTCGATATTCTAGTAGTAACGATAATGAAAGTTCTAATTCATAGTTTATATTTGCCTTTAGATAGGTTTGCCGACAAAATTTCTGGAAAAAGAATACTCAATATCGCTTCAAAATTTTAAAAGATAAAAATAAAAGTTGAAAACTTCCACCTCTATAATATCTTCACTTTGCTGAAATAATGCAAAAATAATTGCACTATGCAAAATACCATCATTGCAGCAATTAGTAATAAATAATAATTTTGCATAGCAATTTTTAATTGCAAAATAAGCAAAAATAGAAATGCAAGAACAATTGCAAGTGACTGCGAACTTATTGAAGAATCATCCCAAGCAATAAGATACTTAATGCGTTTGATGAGGAATACTTTTTAGCTGATGGATCGATAGCTTAAATTTCTTAATGCGAATATTTTATCGTTAATTCTCGCAATCGAATATTTGCACTAATTGATGTTTCTTTTTTGAAATAATTTCTCACAATGAGTGCACACATTATACTCTTCTTATACTTGTGACATATTCGTATTTCTCATGCTATCACTATCGCATTTTAGTAGTAAATATAGATTACAGAAGATAAACGCTCACTTTCTACAGTAAGAATTTTTATTAAAGAAGAGTTGAAAAAGTGGAAAAGTGTAATCAATGATCGCGCACTTTTTGCTTTTTTTTTTTGTTTTTTTTTTTGTTTTTTTTACGATCTTAATATATGACACTTATATACGAAATTCGGAATAGTTGTAGAAATTTTACATAATTGATGAAAGAGCTATAATAGAAGAGAAGAAAGCAGGAAGAAATGAGGGTTTGAACCCCCGCTGTTTTGTTGGCCAAGTGTTAGCACACCTATCAATGATGCTATCGCCTACTACGCTCCAACTTCATCCTTTGAACATGCTAGCAGATGTTGGATGACAGTGTCCTTAGCTCTCTCTCACACTTTCCCCCTCTTCCCCTCTCCACTCACTTCCGAGGGTGTTGAATTCGAACATAGGAGAAGAGCTAAAGTTTTATTGGAATTAAATGCATCGTTTTAAGGAATAGCCATGCTACTAAGTGTAACCTATGTCAGTAATAAACGACGATTGGTCGAGAAACGACACAGCTAAAAACGAAAAGTGCAAAGTCGACGCTTCTCCATGTACTTTTTACTTCTAGCTCTTTCTTCTCATTATTAATGCTATTACAGCTTGTAGTTATATTATTGCGTTTTTTTAGAAATTCCACTCTTAACTCTGCACCTATCACATACGAAGCGAAAATTATTCAAAAAATTTAAAAATGCAAAATTATTTTACTTGAAACGTTATCTAAGAAATTCCTTCAAAGTGAGCTTAAACTTAGCCATGATCTTAGGTACGCATCTGTCAATCTAATTAAGCGGAATAGAGGAAAGAGACTAATTTGCTTAGCAGAATAACTTCATCTAAACTGTCATATCTTTTCCGACTGGTGGTTAATAGTCAAGTATGGGAAAAGAAATCAGCTAATTTTTGCATAAAAGATTTTTTTTAGCAGAATTTGAAATGCCATAAAAAATGTAAACAAATAAGAAAATTTCAATATCTAACCAGAGAGTGAAGCTTCAAACAAATGAAAATGAATAAGTCATATTTTCTTTAGCAAATTAGGAACAACACTAATTAACTTAACTTGAAGTAATTTCACAAGAGATCTTTAACTATAAATTTTTGCAGATCTTTAAGCTTCACAACCATTAAGGACTAAATATTTATATCAAATTTAAAGCGAGGAAGCCACCCCACTCTTATTACGAAGGAGGATATCGGAGCAAATGACTATCTCTCTCATCCTCAAACTTGGAGTCAAAACTTGGAGCACTTATTTCTTTTTCCGGCTTTTCGTCAGAAATCATTAGCCAATCTTATAGAAACTGAGCTCGCTGTCGAAACTCAAGATTCTCGCAGCATTTTGAGACCATTATGAGGCATTGTTAGCCGAAACACTGAAGTGGAATAAAATAGCGCACAACACGTCGGGGTGATTAACGTCCCATGACATTTTGTGAGAGGGAATATTTTTGTAAATTTTTCATTTCATTCTGGTTGGAGATCAGCTCTTCCCGTAGGTTAAAATCCATCCCGACATAGGAATCCCACAACTTTCCCCCGCCCAAGATGGAAAAGCGGAAGTGGATTAAACGTTTTGTTGGTGAAAATGCTCTCCACCATCGCACTCCTAATGAAAACCGATAAAATGGCTCGAAGAATAAACACATAGCTTGGAAGATTGTATTACTAACATATTGGTGGGGCTAAGAAAAAGAATCCATCAAAAAATGAGCATTAAAGACAGGAATGCTGAAGCCGTAACGTCTATCGTATTTTCACTCTCTCCGATGGCAAGGTATCGCTTTGCCAGCAATTCGACCACCCGACTAACCGGATTTGGCGAACGTTAATAACCTCTAATCGAATATGGATTTTCATTGTGTCAATGATCCTCTCTTTACATGTCATTGACAGTCACATTTAAAAAAAACACGTAATTCATATAATAACAAACGCAAAAATAATAGAAGCTAGGATTATGAGCGATGATACGAATAGCTATTCAAGCTAAAGACTTCGTTTTAGTCTGCTATAGAATTTCGAATATGCCTACATTCGAGATAGCTTCATTTTGAAACAACTATCTTGAAGCGATTATCCAAAGGAGATACCGTCCGTCCAAAAACATCAAGCGGAAATTACAAATTCAAATGAAGTAAAAAATATTACAAAATGAAATACAAAGAACGAGCATAGGTTGCTAACGCTAAAACGACTGTAATCTAATGCGTAGCACATAGCGCATAAACTTTAAGCTCTACTTAAAAATGAAAATGCATCATTCCAGAAAAAAAAAATTCCTGGAAGAATGGTAGCAATAGATTTGGACAGGGATGCAATTTAAGTGCTCTTCATAGGAGTTATTTGCTTATGAATATGCCCATTCGTTGATGAGATCACTTTTACTCATAGATAACTATATCATCTTCCTATGATTTATTCTATCTTTGTAATTTTCTTAAGGATAAATGTTAATAAAATTCTGAATGTATTGAAAATTATAATAGTTGCGAAATGTATTCCAAAATATCAACGAAAACTTCACAACGGTTCAACTGAATAGTGCATTAAGATAATTGCTGAACAATTTGTGTACGATGGAGAGTATACTCAAAACCAGCTCTACGTTTTATTGCGTTGTTAGGGAAATCGCGTTGAAAGATAAAAAAGCAATCCGGAAGAGGAAGATTTGAAAGTGGAGAAGGTGATCGTTGTTGAGCAAATCGATTTTGGTTAAGAGGAGGTATTATTGAATTTGATTTAAATGATCTATATGTCGATCAGATGATCTCGTTTAAGCAGTTACTTGAGAAGCTGAGAGGAATAGGAATTTAGGAATTTCCTAAGCAACTTCATAGCAATCTATGGTATATGTCATGGATATTTTTCTACTTATGAGTTCTCAACGCTGGCAGCTAGCTAATGATCCAAAAATATTCGCATACTAAGCATTTCAGTCTAACGGATAAACTTCCTCCATGATCTATATATATATTGAGGGCTTTTTTCAGAAGCGCCCCTAGCACAACCTAGTGAGTTAGTCCACCATAATGTGCGTAAATTCATTATCTATTGATTTATACATTCCACACAACTATATTTCTTCGTTTCTTTATGGTCATAAGAGAAAAAACAACTAAGATAAATCAGCCAAGTTTTATATTACTCAACTTCTTAGCTATGCCATTGAGGCCAATTTCATTTACGATAAAAGCGCAACAATCTAAAAAATTAATTCCGTCACTCAGATTATTTTATATCAAAAATGAAAATTATTTCACGAAAAAAATATTTTTGGCATTCAAAAAAAAGAAATTTTACACTCAGTTAGTATTATGATTCGTTGCCGTGGAGATTTTTTTTTTTTAAACGCTATCTCAGCAACTATCGACGTATGTGCATTTGATATCGTTCAAGATGACAAATGCAGAGAATATTTTAGACTTGAGGGGATTCAATATTTGAAAATCGTATTTTAATCTAACAATTGCGTATATGACTTTGGAAATGCTTTCCAAATAATACAATGTTTTTCGTTTTCTTTCTTCTTTTATGAGAAAATGAGCATTGAAAAATGTGAATTTCACAAGAATATATGGAAGAAAAGTGTATATTCTCTATGGGATTAAAAGGCTTCATATATAAGTATAGCACAAATGTGATAGGTATAGAAGGAGAATCTCTCATTTCAAATTGGCATCCAAATTTAGATCACTCAGGGAATTTATTTTTTTATTTATTTCTGAAGAGAGCAGCTCCCTTATTTTCTATGCAAAATAGCTCTCTAAATAATTTTCGAACTTCTGAAGAATAGAAAATCAAAACACGAACATATTTTAACACAACGAGATCTTATGGAAGAGGGAAATTTCATAGAACTTTTCAAAATTCGCTAAATAGAAGCCAGATGAGATCTTCAATATAGTAGTATCTTCAGCACATTCAAAAAATATATTAAATGAATGTTAATTAAATAGAATTAAGTAGACTCATAATTAAATATAATATTATAAGAAAAGCGAATGTTAATCTTTTTTTAGCATTGAAAATGCGGATCGCTTATTGATGCTTTGCTTCGCATTTTCTATGACAGAAAGAATTCTTTACTCAGTAGAATTCACAAAGAATTTAGGTGAAATTTCTGCTGCTATGTTATTGGTTAGACTTTAAAAGGAGTTTACAATATTGTATACGCTAGTGACAACTGTTTGCTAAGTGATCTAAACGACAGATTACTATCTCGATACCTCACGACAATAGAACAAGAAGAAACTGGTGCAATTCCACGAAGTAGTAAATGATGTTCAGTATGGAATATCTTCAAAAGATTCTACTAGCTGACCAACTATCATACTATACTATTTTCCTCGAGATTGACTTCATTTATCTAGGTTATGATCTAGTCATTGTAATCCATCATAAAGCAACATTCACACTTGAACAAATTCTATATGGAAAGCAAATTGCTAGATGCACCTATATATAGAAATGTTATAACTGTTTGAGAGGAAACATCACAGGCATGAAGAAATTCTTCGATGAAATGGGTCAGCAATCGTATTGCAATGATACTGTGACGTATTCTTTGAATCTATATTTTACAACTATGGATTCATACTTTAGAAGGGTAACTGCCTCTTCGCTTCATATTTGTATATGGTACTTATATATACACCTAACCTAAGCAGTCATTTTTGAAGAGAAATCTACCTCAAGTGGAATGGTAGGTTCAATTAGTCGACTTGTACGAAGAAAGGTAAAGTAAGCAATAAAAAATATTGCGAATATAGAGAAGAAATAGATTTGAAAAAATAGAAAATAAAAAAACAATAAGAAAAGCAAAAAATAATAGACGCGAAAAAAAATCTTCTAAGCAAATAATTTCAATAAAATTTCCTCAATCACTTAACTAATTTATTCCATCACTAGATGACTCTCAATAATTGTTATAGTGCTATAGCAGAAACACAATCACAATAGATTAACTTGAATTAAAAAAATAAAAAAATAAAAAAATAAAAAAATAAAAAAATAAAAAAATAAAAAAATAAAAAAATAAAAAAATAAATAAATAAATAAATAAATAAATAAATAAATAAATAAATAAATAAAAACTCACTATCATCGAGAAATGTTAAACAGCAGCTCGTTCGTTCGCCTTGAATCGTTTACCAACTAATCTGACAGCGTGAAAACGAAGCAACCGCGAATGGACGAAACAACTCAACAACTACGCACTCGAACGTCGTAATGAACAAATGGTTAGCTATGTCAACCAACTACTCGACTTTTGCTCAATCCTACCCATTTGACCATCTTAATAGTTTTTGTTCGTGTGGTCACTAGTTTTTTATGTGATCTCCTATTCACGTGATCAAGAAAAGATAGCGAAAAAAAGAGGGAAAACAAATATGTAAACGCGGCAAATTTTGCACAAAGAATATCAATGAATGATAGTATCGCCTATCGAAAACATTCTAAATAATTGTCTTATGATTCTATCATAGTAGATATAAAATTGGATAACTCTAAGAGAAAGCTCTATACAGTCATCTTTCTTTGCATGAAAAATGAATGGAAAATTCATTATGATTTTGAAAAAAAAAAGAAGAAAATTAGAGAAGAAGAAACATCGATTTGATTGCATCTATTTTATTTTATTTTATTTACCTAAGAAATATAATTCCCTATATCAAATAAGATTCTGCTGGCTATATTTTATGAGCTATAAACTTTCAAAGATTTCAACTTTATTTCCGCCTAATCGTACGAAAAAAATATTGGATTGCAAACTTTTTCAAGCTTAGTATTCATAGAGAACCATTATACGATTCCAACTGATGCGATCTTTTTGAATTCATTATTCACATACTGCAATATACATTCTATGCATAATAGTTGAAATATATAGTAAGCGAATGAATAGTAGATCATTTCTATAAGTGGTAAAAAGGGATAAAATCATTGATAGTTTGTGTACGTTAGATGCAAATCCTTTGAACGTGTAAATTACCCACAAATGTTTTCTCTCATTGCGCTTTAAACTGACCACATTCGGCTATTCACCTTGTTCATTTAATTGAACATCAGAAAAATTTCAGAATATTCAATTGCAAAGTTGTTGCTTAACAGTTGAAAATATATTTCCATATAGTAATATGATAATAAGGATCTCATACTTCCGCAAAAGTATTATTAATATTCATATATACATTTGCATCTTATGATAACCTCATATTTTCGTATAGGTATGCACCCACGCTTGTCTATTTTCTCTTTCAATTCGTCAAACCTCAATAGCTAGGTAATATAAGTTGTTGGCAGTCGTCTGCAACAACACTTCATGATTTTCTATTCTCAATTCCTAACCCACCGATCATTTTTAACGGATTTACTAACATTTAAAGATTTTTTTTGCTCGGCTAAAAGTTTCCTCTTTAAGATTAAATTTAATATCTACAAAACGTCAAATACACTGTCGAATATAGTCAGCGATATAAACATCAGAATTATAGAAATAACATGAGAATATCAATTCAATAATCATTCGATTATTGTTCGATACTATTTAGAAAATTATTATGCAAAAATTTTATTGACCTTAATGGGTTCAATTTATTTCTGATGTATGTGACGAAGTGAAATTTTCAGACGTTAACGACGCTATGTGGTGGTAATAATGAATGTAAAGATAGTAAAAGTGGTGAAAGTGGTAAAGGTGGTACAAATCTAAAGAAAACTGAATAATATATGGTTGTTATAAAAATAGGACTGATCCACTTTATAAGCGAAAATATGCAACATTTCAGATGACGATTTCATTTCTATCACATTCATATAGCATGAAAGTGTTGGATTGGGGGTTCCTTTTTCTTCAACAAATCACCACCATGCAAATGAAAACAAATATTCAATAAATAACTAGGAAAAAAATAATAGACAAACCAATTCTTCTAATTCTTACTATCCGATATTTCCCACTTCATTAGAATGAGATAAGTGAAGGATGGATTGAGGAATGGAGTCCACAAACTTAGTAGAGACAATTTTACAGCAATAGGATGACACTTAGATATTACATCAACAGGATCACACCTGCACGAAGATTAGTACTATACGGTGAACACTTCTTCCGGAATCGGAATCGTAAGTGAACGCTTCTCTTCTTCCGTTCCAGAATATTTCCGATTGTCTCGGTCAGTGATTGGCTCGATCTCTAAGTGCGTGGAGACGTTGCCTTGTTGCGATATATTATAAGGGCTATTTGGCATATTCAACGCCCCTATAAATGGATACGTGGAATGTTTTGTCGAATAAAAAGATATGCATTTCATTATATTAGTTCATTTTGAATACCATAAGATCAACTATCATTCGATCATCTTTAATGGCAAAGATCAAAGTTATTTGCGTGAAAGAAACGATCAATATCAAATACATAGAAGATATAATCGCATACAAGAACACTAGAAAAGATGGGAGATGCGACTGCGTTTGCCGCATTGCCGACGATGCAAATCGCAACAGTCTTATATCCACTACTACCTAATACAGCCATGCAGCCATTTGTAATAGTAGAATTCAATTTTGACAACCGCTGAAGTACAGATTGCACAATTCGTTCGTTGAATGCCTTTGATTAACGAACAGATCGAGTTGTTTAGCTCGTTTATGTAGTACTATAAAGAATACTAGAGGTCATATCAATGAAACTAAACTGACGTTGGTAAAGCTAATATTTTTGGCATTAACATATAAATACCACGAAAAGCTATGAAATTTCCATTTTTATAGCAAGTAAATTAGTAAATTCGATTGTTATCAATATGCAAATGCTTCAAATTCATGAAAAATTAGCTTTTGAGAAAATAAAAAGCAAAAAAAAGCATAAAAGTGCCTGTTCTCATTGTATTATGTAGCTAATTATTTGCCTATTGATTGATGCAAAGGAAGTTTCATACAAATTTCTCCCTGTGATTTGCATATTTGACTAAAGTTATCTCAATCATTAGCAAATTTAGTTCATATCCTTTCTCCATCTTTCATATAATAATCAATATGGTGTGCGCATTTAGGTAAATGTAAACAGAATCTATTATGTTTCCTTTATATTTCCGCTTCTATTATATAATGTTCAAATTAGGCATTCGAAAATTGTTATGCAAATCTAAATTTTCTATTCAAATATATTTTAATGTTTCCGCTTCGGAAATTGTCAATAGAGGAAAATTGGCGAAAATAGGTCACCTTTAAAATTGGACATCAAATCTATTAAATTGAACACCTCAGAAGTGAGCTACTTCGATGCCAATACAGCTGACGAATATCAAATCCATCCAAAATAATTTAATAGGCAAAAATTGACTAATCAGCGTGCAAATCCGAGACTATCATGGAAACGGAACAGCTCAAATCCGCCAATATTTTAAAAAATCTGCTCGGCGGATGCATATAAATTTATGTTTGTCGGGTAAATTCAGGGAAATTATGGGTTGTGATGATATTCTTTCTGGCATTTAGAATGGATACTGATCTGCGTGCTATTATCACGAACTATATCACAAAAGCTTACTGATATCATTCTTGATTTGTCGGATCAACTCCTCGTTATCAGCTTCAAGAAGTCTATCTTTAGTTAAGTGATGGATTATTCCAGCACCAAAGCCATCACCCAAAACGTTGACACTTGTTCGTACACGATCACTGAAATTCCCAAAGGTACTTATATAACATACTTGTTAATCTATTAGATACGTGTCAAAGAATGCAAATAGTTAACGAACTTTGAGATGAACTAAGAGAAAAAAGGGTTCGCAACGAAAAATTGCTGAGGCATTGCAGTCGTAGAAAATTGCAATCGCAATCAACGAACTTTGCAATCTTTTTTGAGATGTTGATAGATTATTTTCACCGCAATTGCACCTTTGCTGCATTAGGTATTTTTAATTTTTTGTTTTGGTGATAATCCCACAAATATCATTCGCCTGAAAGAAAAAGAATCTACCGATTTGAAGATCTCAACCGCAAAAAATCGAGTTTAAACCTAGAATCATCACCAAAATATAGTATTATGCAATAGTACTAGCTGGATTATTAAGGGGTGAATTTTTGCAAATATTTGTAGCAATTGTGCCAGACATTTGTCAACAAGGTTGGATATTAAGGAAGATACCGAATAATGAAAAAAAAAAAAAAAAAAAAAAAACGGACAATCCGTAGATATTAACAGCAATGATAGTTTTTACTATATAAGTATGCGAAAGTATTAGGACCGCTTGTGTATCCACGAACAACTATGTTTTACTATTTAAAGCTATTTCCGCAATTTCTATAATGTCACATATGGAATAAAGACTATCTTTCGAATACTCAACATAATGCGTGCGGCTTGATATTTTCAACGATATTGACTTACAGCAGCCAATCGACGGTAAGTAGCAAGCTGAGATTGTTGGCCGGAAGTCCGACAGTTGTAAGCACTATTAATATAGTGTCGAGACCAGCTGGTACCGACCCGGAACCTATTGATGCAACTGTTGTTGTCACACTATAAAAAAACCCTATGAATTCGAGCTAAATTTGGTCTTTAAAGACAGCAAGAATCACCCCGTGAACTACACTCAGTGAAACACTCCGCAAAGGTGATAGCTTTCAGCTGTACTTTCAAAGAAGGGGGAAAATGAAAAATAATGAACTTTTGAGTGTACTTGAGTTTGTCTATAAAAAATTACAATCATTTCATGCCTGGCCATCTACGAAGCGTTCATAAGTTTGAACAGAATATGGAACAAAAAGCGGGAAAAAAAAAAGATTAAAAGTTGTGTGGAAATGGTTTGGCAAAAAAAGATAAGCTGATAGAAAATGAATTCGCTGAAATATATGAGGGAAAAGTGGTGACAGGAAGCTACCGCAAATTCTTTTTAAAGCTATAATTATCAACGAATTTAATAGAAATTCCACTAAAAATTTCCTTTGGTAAAAAACATTTTTCCTCCCATATTACTCCCTCAGCACCTCTTGTAGTCTATTCAATCCACTCTTATCGAGATTCGAATAAAGTTGTAGAATTCACCTGATCGTAAGTAATTCGAGTAGTGAAAGTTGTACATTATTAAGCTGAGCGATGAAAATCACCGCTACTGCCTCGTAGAGTGCAGTTCCATCCTGAAAAAAATAAATAAATAAATAAACAAAAAATACGAAATATATCGATTGATTCACGTACTATTTTAATCAATACAAGATTTAGTCGATCAACTAGTCGATAAGAGACCATTCTCGCCTCATTACATTTCTATTCGATTTACTATAAAAGCAACGATCATGGCAACACATCTCGTGAAGAATTAAGCGATTGCTCTTACCATAGTGATTGTCGCTCCAAGTGGTAAAACGAATCTTGTTACTCGTCGATCAATCTTGAGGTCATCCTCAAGACTTCGGAATGTTACTGGTAATGTAGCACCACTAAATGGTAAATAATTTTAAAAAAATAAATAAATTTTTTTTTTTCAGATCTGTGGATTAAATACATAACTGTAGGCGGTAATCAATATTCATGGACTCTGACACTAGTTACAACAGTTGTGTTGATTATGTTTTGAGGGTTTAATTTGCCTCAAAAGCTTCTACAAGTGAAATTCGCATGAGCAGAAACTCATGCTATCACTTCTTCTAGCATACGGCTATGAATTTATGATTTTAGTATTATGTCCTTCAAATTGCACTCTGGCTGAAAACCTTTCGACATCGCCGAGCTATTCAACTGTGCACCTCATTGTTTCGGTGTTCGTTGCAGGGAAAAAAAATAGTGATTTCTCTTGCAACCATCTTATTAAGGTCAAACCAATATGACAAGAGGTGAAGACCTACTAAGCACTCAAAATGATTAAATTGAGCACATCTCAAAGTCCTTATACATCTATTCTTCATTGATTCTATTAATTCTCTATACGTCAATAATTACTAACTTACAATTACACCTATTTATTCAGTAAATTTAATATAAAAATTAAACCATTATAAAATTACCTTGATGCAGTACCAAATGCAGTAGCTAACGCTTGTAGCATCCCAGTCATAAAATCGAATGGACTACGCCTTGTGACAACAAAATATAATAACGGTAATGTTAATAATGAATGAATCATAAGGCCACAAATAACTGTCACCACATACATAGCAAGTGCTTGTGCCGTTTCCGAAAGATTATCAATATCAACAATATTTTTGCATACAAGTGAGAGGATTCCAATTGGATAGCACCTGAAATTAATATGCAAATTTTCGATAAAGAGACTATTGCCGCTCGTTTAAATATAGCATATTGCAGTAATACTTACTATCACGGCTGTACTTCCTCCTTATAGAACACTCTCAAGAACCACCAATAATAATACGTCCTGAATAGGAAAACATTTAGGACGATTATAAAAGGAGCAATTTCGGGTGTCACGACCATCATGTTAGTTTCCCCCCCCCCCCCCCCATCTTATTGTGATGGGTACAAGGATGGTGCAAGGTGGGGGATGGGGGAAGGGGGATGAGCCTGTAAAGAGTTGTGAACGTTGTGCTATGAAGTATACTTTGAAGTAATTTCTTTCGATAACATTGCAAAATTTATTTTCTCGAATTCAAAATTTATTCAAAATGAAAATATTCGTCTATATATATAAAAAATTCTTAAACGCAACAAATAAGATATCTTAGAGAATCGTATTATTTACCTCTATGAAAACATCCTATTATCTTTCTTTGTTTTACAAAATACAAATAATGAAAAAAAACAATAGAAAAAATGAAATATATAAGTATTACCACATAAGCGCTGAGATCCATCTCATAATAATCGCATCGAGAACAATAAAAAAATTTATCATAAGTTTTGCCTGTTCGCCTAGCACACTCAATATAACTCCAAAGCCAGTACAGAATACGATGAGACCTGAAAATCGATGATTTATGCATTTCAACGTCAACACCATATATCAAAGCTACCCTCGACGGCGGGTGGGTAGATGCCCAATCAGGAAAATTATTTCGCTCAGAAAATAGTGCAATGTTGAGAAGCGAGCAGTCCAGTGGAGTTATCGCTTAATAACAATCCCTGATTCTTTCTTCTATGCTGGTAAAATAGCTCTCACCTAGAGAGACATTTCTTATGGGTTAGATTCCCGTAGGAAGCGACTTTCTGTATGGGCACCGGATGACAGCTATAAGCATTACATGCATTTGTATAGTATATTACGAGCATTTATGGAGATTGCTGCTTCTTCGAAGAAGCTTATATTTGTAGCGTTCCCTTTCTTACAGTTATGAGCGAACACTTTACCATTCTTTTGTTCCCAACCTCCTCTTCTTTTATCTTTACGTCGCCCACACTTTATAGAGGTCACAAATTGCTTTTCTGCATTATCAATTACGCCATACAAGTTTCAACTTGAATAGTGACAATAGATGTGAGTGGAAAAGTGTGAATGAAGCAAAA
>JAAVTS010002041.1:3824-36092 GCA_022845575.1 Baylisascaris ailuri | reverse complement strand
TCCGAAACATGGATAGCCACCATTCGAAGGTGATGGAGACGTGCATGTTCGTTTCCTGCAATTTTTTTTACGTTGTTTTACTTCCATTCCGTTTGTATTGCTATCATTTTATTTTTTTTAAAATCAGGTTTGTATGATAAATAATAAAACAGTTTTCCATAAATAGTAAAAAATTTTATTCGTGTATAAATATTACTACTCAATCGCTAAAACGATTCATTGCTCAAAGTCAACAATTCTAAGTGCAATGACAGCTTAAAAGCAGTTGCTATTTACCTGATACATGAACTAATGCAAACGCTACGTCCCCAATGTAAAACAGAAAAAAAATAGGAAAAAAGGAAAGAGGATATAGCGAGGATCTTCAATGAGGAAAAAACCTTTCGAAACAAAACATCTGTTAAGATATAAAAGAATACGACGACATTTGTAAACATAAGGCGCACATAAAAAGAGACAACACTGAGTGATGCGTTAAAGGAACAAACAAGATAGGAAATGCTGAAGTCATCTAAAACAGCCATTAAGTGTCCTTTTATGTTAACATGCAAAGTGATATTTTCAAGTGGGTCGAAATGATAAATAAAGCAGAATAAAATGTGGTAAAGCATGCAATCGACTCAAAGTGGCATGCACTTGCAAATAAATGAGTTTTAAGTAACGTCCAGAATAACCAACTTAACAGAAATGACTTTACATTATAGTAAATCAAATATTCTTCTAACGGTATCAAAGAGACATCGCGGATGACGATGAACGGAACACTTTGGAGAACTTTTTTAGCGCCTATAGCAGTTTCTTTCTAACGCGTTTCACATATTGCACCTTGTTTTCGATCCGATGCCACAATTTGCGACACATGATGTCCATTCGCTCCACGATGACCACTGTCCATCAACAGATCCTTAAATATTTTCCGGTGAGGCAATCTTTTATTGGTATACCTATGCTGGTGAATGATAGATAACTTAAAATGTTGCTCAAATTGTAGTTAGGCGTCGAATTTAACGTTACATTGTGTTTGTGTTCCTGTTTGCCTGTGTATCTGTGGGTCTGTGTGCCTGTTTTTGTGTGTCTGTGTGTCTATGTGTCTATGTGTCTGTGTCTGCATACCTCTGCTTCTGTGTGTCTGTACGTTCGCGTGTCTGAGAGTCTGTGCCTGTGGATCTGCGTGTCTGTGTCTGTGTGTCTGCGTGCCTGTGTCTGAGTGCCCGTTTGCCTGAGTGTCTGTGCGCATTTGCGCACCTGTATCCGTGTGTCCATGTATCTGCGTGCCTGGTGCGTCTGTGTCTGTGTCCGTGTACTTGTGTTACTGTGTCTATGTGCGTCTGAATATCTCTGTCTTGTGTTTGCGTGTCCGTGCCTCTGTGTGTCTGTGCCTGTTTGTCTCTGTGTCTACGTGTCTCTGTGCCCATGCTTTCGTGTGTCAGCGTGTCTGTGCATCTGTGTATCTGTGTGTATGTGTGCGCCCGTGTGTCTGAGCCTTTGTGTCTGCGGTTCTGCATGCCTGTGTCTGTGTGTCTGTGTCCATGTGCCTGTGCGTCCGGATGCATGTGTGCCTGCGTCTGTGTACCCGTGTGCCTGTGTCTGAGTGTCTGCTTGTCCGTGTCTATGTGCCTGGTGAATGTTAATATCTTTTGCTCATTCAACTTTGCGTTGAGGTACGGTGTGATATGGTTGTAGGATGGCGTTAAAATATTTGGTTCATCAACTATAAGATTCAAACGACGAGTGTTTGTGAAATATCAGCCTCTACAGCATTCAAAAATTTAACAAACTGTGAAACATAATGCATGACGTCATTACGAATTTAGCTATCTTTCAGCTTCCTCATAAGTGGGCGATTCTTTTCAAAAAAAAGCAGCGCTTACTACCTCTTCGTCTTCCCCTTGCTGTCCCCTTCCCGAGTCGAAAACAAGGCGTTAATGTCAGGAAGGTTGCCAAAAACCGAAAAAATGGTAAAGGTACCTTTGCAAAAGTCAGTCCTGCAAATAGATGTCATATATGCTAGACCATAACAAGGTTCGCCTCGTGCAATCGGTTTCGGTTTATCGCATAAACGATGCCGTGATTGGAATGCGAAACCACAAGGTGCCGAACAATCGGTCCACGATGACCATTCTGCCCAACCACCATTCACTGCTGAAATTGGTGCAATGCTAGCATGCAAAAGTGCTATCAAGCATGCGCCATTACGTAGACCATTCATACTAAATCACCTATAAGGTGTTGATTTTTCTAAAGTACTTCAATTACGATGAAGAGCTTTCCAATCAAAAATGTTTTAAAAATATAGGCATCTTTCAGTGGATAATTTCGACGATGATCCCTCGCCTATTTTACTTCATCCAGAGTAGTAATTCCCAATAAAGTGGAAGATTGCGGATGCTGGGAGTGTAAAAGAAAATAAACTTAAGTTGCGATGATTGTCATGCCTCATGCAAATGAATTGAAAATGGGCAACTGAGAATGATAAAGTAAAATTATGAACGTAATCAAGGAACATAAAAGCGAATCAAAAAAGTTATCAAAAAGAAGAAAGGAAAACTCACATTTTAAGCAAAGTGAAGGATTGCCGCAAGGTAAAAGTTCGAAATCGGAGCCAAAACACGGTGCACCACCATTTGCAGGTGCTGGATTTGAACAGAATCTGGAACCCGATGAAACACTGGTTAGTTAATGATGATAGACGAGGTTTATCCACCGTTAATGCTCAAGGCTGATTACGGCCTCAGCTTAAGACCTGAAGGGGAGAAGGGGAAGATGGAAAAATATCTGGAAGAAAGACTTTCCCTCCTCTCATGTTACTTTTATAACTTATTGAGGCTGAAACCTCAATAATTATAAGCCAAGTTGGCCCAGAATTTGCGATAACCACCCTCCAGTCGGGAACAGGAGACGCGAGGTGGCAGTGAGTAAACGATTTGCCTAGAGACGATTTCAGTTTTAAAAACTTCAAATATTCTAAACATCCAACAAAGGTCATAGATTTTTCTATGAAAAGTGGCAAAATCTGCAACATTATGCGTGTGTATGAAACAAAGAGAATGTAAAATTCATAAGTAATACCTCGTCCTGGATTTGTGTCCATTTACGCAGTTATCCGTGCATTCCGACCATTCTGTCCATTCGCTCCAGCCACCATTAATCGCTTGTCCCACACAAGAGACATTCGGTGTGCACACTCGTTGATCAAACGAATAACCAATACAATACGATCCTCTAAATATTCTTCCAGATTAGTTGATATAATCCTATAGATGCATGTATATGAAATTGGTTTCGCCAAGAAAACCATGTTATCAAACCAAAACAAACTTTTTCACCTCAGAAATAGAAGCTGATCAGTGAGGAATAGGTAATGATGACGAGAAATTCTTTGAAGACGGTGTGTAAGACATACAAATGCAACAATGAACTATAAACCTGAACAATTCTATATGGTAAACTTGTGTGAAAACACTCAAACATCAAATAACAAAGAGCGCCAACTGTGCTTTTTAGTAAAGCATGAGCAAGATGAGATCGCGCTATGTTTCGACTATTGAACAAAGGATCACGATTGTGCTTTGTGTGATAGCAAGGAATTTAAACCTTATGAAATCGCTAGCAATATATTAGTCGACGCTTTTTCATATGAAAATATCACAAGTTTTACTAGCAGCATTAAAGTATGGTTTACGATCAATGTGAGTTATCAGGATTTGCTGCTAAAGTGGGGGAATTTCTGGAATATGTGTGAAAGAAATCTACTGAAACCTGCACATATGATAGTTCTCAAACGACTATAGCTTTTTTTCTTCTGAGAAATATATATCACCTTGAATAAAGTCGTAGTTTAGACATTTCCGCAAAATTCCGGAAGTTTAGACAGCAGCGAGCATACTTGGGAAAAGGAAAATAAGATCACTGTCTAGAAATCTTTGATACTGCTCCTATTCCTATAAGAACTTGTGGAGAAAAGAGAGTAAGATTTATATTAAGAATGGTGCTTATTCATGGTAACGTGCTATCCCGAAATGGTTGTAGAAAATACGCATAATCCTAGGAGAAATACAGCCATAGTTTGAGGGAAAGGAGAAGTAGAAAAAAGTTCAAAAGAAACCTATTCGATGGGACAGGATTCGAGCACATTCTATTGCGAACTTGATGACCATTCGATCCACAATCTCGAGAACATCTACTCCACGCGTTCCACTCCGACCATTCGCCATTCTCCGACACTAAATTCTAACAGATAGCAAAAAACGTTATGTCGCGAAATTGTTTCTAACATTTATTTTTTAAAGAATTCCACATCAAAGATATTGCCAGAGAAAGACCGGTCCATTAGTTCAATGATAACCTCGAAGAGCAGAATGAGTGACCTCTCTGAAGCTAAAATTTGCTGCTATTATTTATCCACTACAAATAAAATCCCCATAGTAAACAGACTGATGAGAACACAAATAATTATATTCTTGATAGAGATTGTTTAAGAAAGCGCGTATTGGTTAAAATGGCTATTCCAGATTAACATGGCAGATAAAAAATAAGAAAAAAAATCAAAGAAAAGCAATAATGAAAACATTCTTACGACATGATGTTGGAACACAAGGCCTTTGTTCAATAATCGATCCCGTGCAGAATCCCTGAATGGCAGGGTCGAAAATCTCACAATAACGCCTACGAAAGTGATTCATCGTGAAGCAGCTGCATTGTGACCATGCGCTCCACTCACTCCACCTCGGTTCTGAAAACTACATATACTGCATCTAAAACATCCTGCAAAATCCCACTTAAAAACTTTGGATTCGAATCTATGACTCCACTATACTTAACGCGGGGCTAAAATAGAAGATCAGCTTTCTAAAAATGATTTCGTCAAATATGAAGCAACCTCTTAAAAACCGAAAAAATACAAGCCTAATTTAGTTGGTGGAGTAAACTGTCATTGAAAGTGATTGTATTTTCATTTAAAAAAAAGATTAAATCGAAGAGATCACATGAGAAAGATATATCTTAGAGACTAACTTTGTCCAGCAACAACAGATAGCGTTCTTTCGGGTGAAATAAGACAAGGAGGATTTCGGCATGGACGTTGCTCGTAACTGAAACCATCACAGAGGAACACGAACGCAGCTTTACATTTACGATGCCGTGATTGTCGTCCATCACCACAAGATGTTGAACACGGCGTCCACTGACCCCATTCAGCCCACATCGACACTGAATCAAATGATATTTGCATAATTGTGGTGGAATTGTTGTCAGTGAGTGTTCCTCTTTTCCTCATAAGAACGTTACTTAAAATATGCGAGTGTAATAGCAGTTATTCCACCCAAATTCCAAGAATTGTGAAGAAAGAAATTCCGGGAATCTGGTTCTAATTGCGATTCTGGAAATTTCTTCGTGGATAAGTAACCAAGGATTTCATTCTAGGTTGGAAGGCTGCCAAAGATTTTTGATTTTCGGCCCGGAAAGCTCGAAATCTGTAGGTGTCAGGAAATGAAGAAAAGGAAGATAAGGAATAACGAGGGAGAGGGGTGGGAGGAGGAGGAACCCAACTTGTACGACGAATACATTAAGAAAATCTTTTAAATGATACCTTCCACCATCAACTATTCTGCATCCTAATACTGTGCAGTAAATCAGCACAAAAATTCCGTAGTGAACGCATTGTGCATAATAAACGAAAACAAATGCCCTAAGGGTATGAGGAAGATTCACACTATTGTCTAACTTAAAGCCATAAATTTTATATATCATACAAAGAGAATGCAATAATAATTTTATTCTTACCTTCTGGACAATGTTGCTCTTGACATGCTTCAATTTCAATAGCAGATCCATCATGGGAACAATCATCTCCATCACGACACGATCGAACTCTAAAATCCGAGAATTATTCATTAATTAGATACTCAAGTGGAAAATTTGAATTCAATATTGTATCAACAATAATGACATGTCTGAATATGTCTGAGTGTACGCATATACGTGTCTGTTTGTCTGCCATTCAGGTGCTTTCAATACTGGATTCATTGAAACAAAAGTGATGACATACTACAGGCTGACCCGTCTATGCCGTTTTCGCAGTGATTCATTGGTCACGAAAGGATTTAAAGACGTCCAAAGGTGCCAACAAACAATAGGCGATTTAAGATAAAATCTCTTTTTAAATTTATAGGCTTCCAAGTTGATTAAAAATGCAAAAGCACTATTCAGCGCATTTCATAATTCTTAGCGAATTACTAAATCGGTTAATGAAGTGAACAGCATGCAATACTATGTATCATGATCTCTTCTCATAGTTAACTCTTGTGCACAAATCTTGCGATTTAACAAATTGGAAGTGGTTTTCCCAGAAAATAAATGAAAAAAATATGCCAGAAGAATAGGTATAAAAGCTTACATTTGCAGCCAAACAATAAAGCAATCCTAACTGAGGTCATTCATAAATTTTCTATAACAGATGTGCTCTTCTATAATCCCATAACCGCTGCAAAATGAAAATTCACCGTTTGCAATTTGCCTGCTCGAGACTGGTGGATCATCCTAAATATTTACCTAAGGGCTTATATTAACTCATGGCTTATGTTATATCCGCAAGACTTCTTACTGTTTGTGATTTCAACAATCTTCGAATGCAAATGGTCCTACAGATTGACATTTATGCATAGGCAACATAATCATAATACGAATGCAAATCGGCAAAAGAACACAAAAATGTAGCATTTTGAATATAATTATTTAATTTCATACTTTTCTTGAACCAATGCCTTTCGCAGGCAAAATTTACTTTAGCAACCAATCCTTTAGCCTACCTTCGTGACAGATCTATTGGTCGCTATTTAATCGACATTTTTCTGCTACATGTTCTAGTCCAATAATCTTCGGCAAATACGATGTTGTGCATTGAAACGGAAAACGTTGTGTTCTAGCCTTGGAGCAACAAAAGACACGTCTCAGTGATGAAACGGGAGTTATTGCACTGAAATGAGACATGAACGAGATGCAACATACCTGTGTCTAGTACCGCCACCGCATGATACGGTACATGGTTGCCATGCTTGCCAAGTATCGTAGACGCCACGTGATACGGTTATTTCGATAGTGTTCGGCGTGCTCACTGCTATATTTTCGGTTTCTGATGATTTCTCCACGTTTCGTGTTTTAACGCCACGCGCCACAATATTGCATATTGTTTCACAAGATTCTGTCTCTTGTAAAGGACCTATAACATTCAAATTAAACTCTGTACTTGGCGGTAGATCTATCAAACATTTTATAAAACAATGGCATTTGTAGAAAAACATTTCAACGGACTACTGTAAACACTTGATCGAATGTGATATGCAAGCAATAAGGATACCTCAAGTTTAGACAAACGAAGCCTTAAGGAGAGGTAGGGGAACCCAGCATATCTTGACGAAAAATGTGGTTGCATTAGTCATCATAGACAATAATCCCTAAAAACCATGGAGTATGGATTTTAACCTTCAGGTAACACGGCAGCTTTCTGCTCAATTACGTTAAGTGCCTCTGATCCAAATCTAATTTCCTTCACAGTATAATTGTTATTCATAAATATATCGTGGAACTTACCAACACATTCCAGAGTTGAATCTCCAGCACGTACAAGCCCAACGTCGCATGTTCGTTCTCTTCGGCGTGTCTCGCCCGTATCACAAGTTCCGCACAATGACCATTCTCCCCATGCGGACCATTGTGGACAAGGCCTCAAAACACAACGACGCTGATCGGTTGATCGATCTGAATCCGGGCAATTGTCTGTAA
This sequence comes from Baylisascaris ailuri, assembly GCA_022845575.1. Lineage (NCBI taxonomy): Eukaryota > Metazoa > Nematoda > Chromadorea > Rhabditida > Ascarididae > Baylisascaris > Baylisascaris ailuri. The sequence goes on along the minus strand of JAAVTS010002041.1, from coordinate 28,313 downwards.
TAAGCATACTAAAAGTATCATCAACGAATGCCTTTCTTTTAAGACGGTAGAGGAAGCTGTCACTTTATCGGTGGAAGACTTTTAACATACAATATTGCTCGAAAAAATCGATTTACTGCACAAAAGTGGCGCAAATGGCATTTAAGCGAGGGGAGAAGGAGAAGCAGTAGAGAGACTGTCTACCTTTAAAACAATGTCAGAAAAGTATTACTCGGCATTTTTGGCGATGCCATTGTTCTTCGAACGCTCCAACAACCTTTAATACCTTCCTCCCTACCTGGCGAAGGCTTTAGCAGATTATATAATGCACGACTGAGGTTGCCGGTATGGATGAATTGACATAGCGACATTATGTTAATTCATCCATACCATGTCAGTTCATAGTTGATCCATGGATGAACAAGGTGATCACATAAATATGGAAACGGACAAACGCTAAGATACTTCTTTACTTACTATCTATCCTCCGGAGATATCAAGTGAATGCCATAAATATTAAAGTTGCTAAAGTAAAAATACAAAATAAAACTGCTCAAAAAGTGTTTCAACAACTGCCATTTGAACTGAAAAATCAAATTCAGTGGATTTTACTATATCACCGATGTGATTAAAAATAAGAATTTCCCTTTATAATCTTAAAGTCAGTTCGACGAATGTAAATGAAAAAACCAATTGATGCGAAAAAACTACAATTCCTCCAGCTGATGCGACCTACGTGAACTATGAGATGAGGTCTCGCTATGGCGTCGACTTCGCCCATCAAGATGGGCAACTCTTGCTTTAGTTCCTCCCGAAATGACAATATCGAGCAGATGGACACTAATATACATGTACACAGAGATGATGTCACAAGAATGCACTATTGCAAGCGAACTTGCAGACGCACACAAAAATTATATAAACACACTACTGTCTCACTTCATTTACAAATAGAAATGCAAACCGGGTAGAAGTAGTATGCATATAAAAGAAAAATATATACGCTGTTAAGGAGTAACAATAAATCTCCTATAAGCAGTTGCCTAATAAGGTTTGATAAACTATGCAACAAACCTGTGATGCATTTCCTCACTCGAATCTGAATGCCCTCTCCACAAGTTTCTGAGCATGGAAGCCACTCTGACCATTCTCCCCATAAAAAGGCGCTTTCTTCTGGCAAGCAATCCTGCAACGCAAATGCAATATTGCATTAAATTGCAAAAATAGCAAAGAGGAAAGAAACACTCAGCAATTTTATGATGAAATGCTGGAATTTTACAGGAAAACATTGCGAATATAGAAGATAGAACATAGAAGAAACAAAATCACATTACATAATGGAGACAAGAGCATTTATATCATAGCATTCATAATAGGTAAAACAATTTTCACAAATTATAAAATACCCAATGATGAAAAGTTCGCATGCCCGATTTCTTTCCGAGATGGTCACAACAAAAAGTGGAAAAGCGCATCACGAGAGCTCGCACAATATGCGCCTTTGCAAGTGGTTCGTTAAATCTACTGGTTTCATAAGGCTATCGACAAATCATCAAACATATACAATAGTGTATTCGTCTTTTAAATGAATAGACCACTGAGATTAATCTATAAAAGAGCCATAATTTAAAATCCAATGGATATGAAATACAAAAACAAATAGAAAAAATTTTCTCTTAAGTTGAAGGAGACAAATCGAACAACTTGAGGGTTAATCGAGGAGTCGTCTTACAGTGTATATTATGCTCCAAAATTTCATAACTTCTATTCGAGAGCTTAAACTACTGGAATAAATATTTGCATAGTACATAGATATAATATATAGATATAAACATTTGCACAGTCAAAATTCAATTGTAACGAGGAGGATTAATTACGACTGCTTATTGCATAAAAATATGAATAGGCAAATCAGCATAAAGGTTGAGATTAAGAAATTTTTTGCATACATGCTGCTGTCACGAAAAATTATGATCAATGTGACGTTAGATGGGAGTTAGAAACGAAATGAAACAACCTTCCAACCTATCACCTCTCCCTCTCCCTTTTACGGCAATATCCTTTTCCGCTCTAAACATGAATGCTACGAACTGTTTTTCTGAAATATATTCCAACATGAGGGGTGGGGGAAGGGGAATACGAAGCGAGAGACGGAGCAGAAAAATGGCTAGACGGAACATAGTTGCTTAGTGAATCCGCAAAAAGAAGGAACACATTTTCCTCAATACGACAGCAAACTCCAATTGTAAAAGAGGGACACAATAACTGAGAATGAACAAAAGCATTCCACTTTAACTTCTTCTATATATTCAATAGTGCACTTCGTTTCAGTCACATATCACACTCCTTTACACTACCTGCTTCCAGCTCTCATAACACCGTCCCTACAGTATCTCCTTCCAACTCTCGTAATCATCGCCTTTACAGTATCTTCTTCCAACTTTCATAACACCGTCCCCATAGTGCTCTCTCACAGTACCATTTATAGGTATATGAATGCTATAAGAAAGTACATCAAAGAATAATGCAAAGAACATTCGAGTTATGAAATCCGAAAATTATTCACCTATTAATCCAACTCAAATTAATTTTTTCCCCAAAGGTAAAAGTAATTTAAATTCGTTGAATAGCGATAGAGTGAAATGAACACCTGACGATTGCATGTTCGCGCTTGTTTTCGACCATTATCGCATAGCATTCCATTGCATAAACGTTCGCGTAGTTGAAATCCGGAACCACACGATACTGAGCAAGGTAGCCAATCGCTCCATGATTCAATTACACATTCCTGAGGGCATCATTGATAGATGCTCCCACTCTTATCACAGCGCATCATTGTAAGCAATTTTATATTATTTTCCTAGCAGAAAAGTACGATCGACCATCATTTTTTGAATTACCGATAGAAGGAATATCGTTTATATTTGGCAGAAATTTGGAAATACGCCAAGAAATTATGCATTTTCAACCAAATAGTGAACATAGATCTTTTGCAATTCTTTAGAATAAACTCATCTAGCATTCTGAATCTGAATAAAACAGCGAAGATTATCGACTTTCCAGTCAATTTCGGACTTTCACTCCCTTTGTGGCTAATTTTTTCGGAGGGAAAGAAGGGAGGATGAGAGAGTAAGGGGAGGAAAGCAAAAATACGCCCCTTTCACCTGCCATAGAACCCTCGCAATTTTATGAGAAAGAACCGATATCGAAATAAATTTCCATAGTTTTAATCATCAGATAAAACGACAATATAATTTCCTATCAGATAAATTTGATTGCATTTCATTATATGAAAAATTATCGCATTTTTGAATAAACTTCGCTACAATTCGAGCATTCAAATATTACCAATTCACCTCAGAAACGTAACAATTTCCTTGGAACAAAAGTTATCTAACGAAAGAATTGTCTTACGTTAAAAAAATTGTTTTGCATGACATTCAAAATTGCGGCTACGAAAACATTGTGCAAAAATTGTTGAAAGCAAATATTCCAACTCGAAGATAACAGTTGGAAATCCAAGCAAATGCATCATATCCATAAATGCAGCAAAAATATCGCGTTAATTACAGCGATTATATAAAACGTGCGGCCAAAATAAACTTTTACTCGAAAAGAAATTAGTATGCAAAAGGCATGCGAAAATGGTTTCCACAAAAGCAATACTCTCTATGCAAATGGTAGTGTTAATGTGTTAGCGCAGTTCTAATCTTGCAAATTTTTCATTGGTTTTTGCTGAGTTGTTAGTAGTTATCTTCAACATATACAATATCACATGCTGCTCACTCGGCCACGATGCAGATAGTGCGAAAACTTGAAGTCAACCATTTGCTGAGAGTATAGAAACTTCTCGAACGAGAAAATGCACTAATGGCATGCGACTCCGCTGAAGCATGTCAAATTCGCACTCGGTGTATTAACATCAATAAATGTACGCACCTATGCAATTTACAAATGAAAGCTCAGAATTTTAGCACTGGTCGTCGCACAATAACAGTTTTATTCTTTTATGTGGAAGCAATTAAAGCTTCATATGAAAATTTGTGCGAGTGCGGAATGCGAAAATTGACTGCAGGTTCAATACGAAGGTCTTATACCTACATTTCCTGCTCTGAAGATCTGAACGTATCCCATCTTCTTACACCCTACTTCCTTGAAAATGATTCTAGAACTATTCACCAACCAACTTCATATTACCAGCTCAGGGCTTCTAGCTTACAATGGCAACTTTACATAATTTCGCAGTCATTCTTTCAATCCTGACGTTAACGAACCACATAAAGGCAATGCAATTACGGCGTACCGTCGGACAAACACCTCGCAGAAACCGACGTCTTCAGCACAGCCACGCGACCTAGAGCACGAGGTCTCCAAATCTGTGCAGAAGAGTGGGCAGAAATGAATACAGAAGCGTGCATAGATGTGGTGAGTTGACGCGCATTTGGTGCTTGAAGCGATGGGGAAAGGGTGGAGAGGAGGGGAAGGGGTGGAGACGGTGGCAATAATGAATATGGTAAGAGATGGACTTGCGTACGAGTGATGTCAAAATTCGGTGATTTCTACGAGACAGACGGCTTACAATAAAGCTTATAACTTGTAATAATAACTACAATTTGAAATAGAACTGAATATGATAAAGATTAAGAGTACTTAAATACAGAAATTTTTTCAACCGAAAAAAATGAAAGGAAGAAAGAAATATGCATCCACACAGCACTTTTATTTTGGCTTCTATTTGCATAGCCACATAAGGTTCTTGAGGTTTAAGCATTCTTGATATGATATGTTAGAATAGAGTGAGATGAGTTTGAATTTTATTGCAAATGCAGCCATCACAATAAAGGAAAATTGTGCATGTTAACTTAATAAGGTTGTAAGGCACGTAAACCTTAACAAGATCATCAAAGGTAATCAGCATAAAAAGACCACACACATCACTTACAAGTAAATCTACGACTGTCAACAACGGAATACGAGGAAAAGAAGATATGTTGGCATTTAAGTCCATACTATGACTCGCAATGCTGCTAAAATCTTCAGCAGGCAGGACTTTACAAGACAGGAGATAACGCTTTATAAATCCTCAGGTCCTCTGTTGTAAATTTTGGAAAGTATTTAAAAATGTTCTTTAATCGACGGTTTATTTACAAAAGACTTCAGCTTCAACAGGTAAGCTATTAGGCACTTTTCGCAATTGTTGCACAAGGTTTGCTATGAGGCAGCCGTATTGGTCGGGTGATTAGAAGCGTGTTAGTAATGCTATATAGTCTCACTGAAGAAGCATTAGATGATGTGCCCTGCTTGCGGTCAGTTGGGTGGCAGTGAAAAAAGCTATGTGCTTACCTGCGAGTTGCACGCTTCAATTTGTGTCCCTTCACCTTCGCATTTGTCTCTCTGAGTACATTGGCGTTGCCGACTTCGTTGTCCACCACCACAAGATGCACTGCATACGCTCCATTCCGCCCAATCGCCCCATAATGGACACTCACCCTGAAAAAAACACTGGCAAATATCAAAGTGCACTACTTTGCAAGAATACACTTTTTCATCTCATGCTTTAATCCATTATTGATTGATTACCTCAGAGGTGTGGGAGGTCTCCGTAGTTGTATAATCATCTCAGTAAAATTTTGCTAAGAACATGTGGAAAAACATGCTAAAGGGATTAGCACAAGTGAACTTTAAAAGTTCTCGCTTGCAACATTAACCATTTTCATAAAAAAAGAAATAAATAATAAAACATTCGCAACACTACATCCACTTTATAACTGCTCCAACCAGTTTTACTTATTTTCTATGTGAGGCTCAATTTTCCAAATTGTGCGACTGTAAGATGCGACCTGATCGGCTTAAAATGCCGCATAAACATGCAAATTTTTGAGCACTTTCACGTGCCTACATTTACAGTTAACTCAAGAAAACAACGACAGGAAATGTCCGACCTGATCACAATGCTTTTCCTCTTCTAGTTTCTGTGAGCAATTGTCTTCACTCGCACAACTCCGAAGTCGAGTCTGTTTGCCATCACCACAAGTCGCACTACATGCTGACCACTCGGTCCATTCCGAGTACTCCTCGCATGATGGTGGTATTGGGTCGCATTTACGTACCTCTTCACTATTTCCGGCACATTCATTCTAAAATCAATGTCGAATTTGATAAAAGTTTTCAATGAATTGCTTCTATAAGAGTAATTTCGACTGTATATCACCGTTACTCCATATAAACACATATAAAGTTATTTCACATAAATGATTCAAATATAAATGACAATTCACTTATTCGACAATAACATTTAACCGTAACCAACAAACCACAAATTTGTTATGTATAACACAGATATTGAAAAATTGAAGCAATAAATAAATTGTAAAAGCTAGCAGATAGCACTGAAGGGATATGGATAGCATTTAGAGAAGTCTCCCAATGCAGAACTATCGACAAGAAAGTCCTAAAATTAATGTAACTTCTATATAATGACAGCTCTGCTTTTACAATGAATTCAAGAATTCACGTTGCATTGCCGAAGAGAAATCTCAACACAAATATGAAATATACCTCAAGAAAATATTAGAGAAAAGCGGACGAACAATGGTGTGACGGGACAGAGTTGTGTGAGTGAAAAGGACAATTCGTTGAGACGATTCACTCACTGGACAGCTGACCACAACCCACCGAACTGACCATAGCCTACCGTAACTGAATTCTGTATGACCGTATTTCTCTGTTTACGTGACGATCGTCGTTGAGAAATGCGGTTGCGCTTATGTTTCGTTTCCTTTGCACCTTTTAGGCGCTTCTCGAGTTTAAATAGTTTTTCATTACTACGAGAAATATTTGATAGTCGTTTGATGCTATAAGAATGCGCCATAATAGTCGGTGAAATAGGTTTTCCAGCAGCAATCACTTGTCTGATATCGTAATTCTGGACACCCACATCAACTGACGATGAGCATGAACGGTGACGTTTCTGAATGCCATTAGCACCACAAGACGCTGAACACGTCGACCACTCATTCCATTGGGATACCTCTAAAGGTGTGACCACAGACTGTGGACAGTCGTTTGGATCGTTTACGACGGCTTCATTATTGCATGATAATGCCTAAAAACGGTTATTTCTGATTTACTCATTTGCTGCGATTCACTGAGTGAAGTATTTCCTTCCAGTTATCAGAGGATCTTAACTGTGGTATCTTTGATAAAGAAAGGCTGGATTTCATATATCGTTATGCAACTGAAGCTTCACAGATATAATCATCGTAACAGTGGCAACAGGTAACGCTTATCAATCATTTATCATGATTTAGAGCTTGGAAGAAGGTTTATCCACAAAAGTGAAGACAGTTATTATTGCAATCCACTCTCCCTCATTGGTAGGGAACATCCTTATAACGATTTCGAAAATAATAATCAGTGGACGGGAATGATTTCAATATCAAGTGATGAAAGGCATTTGTTACTTTAGACCCTTAAGAAAACTTTGCTTTGAATACAGCTCCAGCTCGGAGTTGTGAAAAACTGCCCTGGAGCCTAGAACAGCTTGGCTCCTATCCCGGCTCGAGAAAAACTTGGCTTCGGCTTCGAGTCTGCTCTGGTCTCCGGGGAATCTCGACTCCGACTTCTAAAGACACTTGGCTCCAGCCCTAGATCTCAAAAGTTGCTCTGGTCTGGCTAAAGGGGCCATCTGAATGAGAAAAACCGTCGTTTCGGCCTATGGAGGCCTTCAATAACTCCAGTGTAGACACACTTCCATAGAACCCCAAAAAATTTTTACCATTCTTCAAGCTTTTAAAGAAACACTCAAGAGCAGTTTTTCACAAACACCCGGTTTGAATATAAAAATTTACTTACCAGGCAACTTCCACCAATACAATATTGTGAAACACCACATGGTGATCCATCTGGATATTGGCCCTTGTTCCTTATTAATTCCGAACCAATCAAGTGGCACCAAACTTTACATGGTTGAGTTCCATCTGAAAACCTCATAGTTAGATTAATTCGCCACAATTTGTCAAATTAGAAACAAACCTGAATTAGTAAGGGACATATCCATAAGACGACTCTATCTAGCCATTCATCTCAGTGAAAAACAGATTCGAGGGATCAAACGAAAGAACAGATAATGTTGAAGTGCACTATGGCGCACCGCACACTATGCGCGATGACAAACGGTTGCTATGCGTACGATGGTAATATGTGGAATGGAACACCGAAGGGAACGAGGAGGAAGTAGAGTGGAATCTTCCTATATCTACGATGAGCCCCAGTTAACTCGTTTAAATGAATATAGGATTTAAAAAACATTTCTGAGTGCTTGAAATCAATTGCATCTAGTTAAGTTCCAAATCTTGAGCGAAGCACAATAAAATGGTTCGATCAGTGACTGAGATAATTTTAAAAATTGATAGAAAAATTAGCTGCAGAAATTGAAAAATTTATTCCACTTCTAATTAGCTGAGAAACATTTACCGCAAAAAAAATCGAACTCAAACATGAAATTTAAACGATTATAAAAAGTGGAGTCGATAGATTCCTAATGAAGGCAAGGGAAGATATATAACTCAGAAATTAAGGCAATATAGACAAATTGGAATCTGTAGCAGAAAATAGGCAGTCGTACACGATAATGGTACTGCTTCCTTTTAGGTAAGTTACATTAAGACGGCAAAACACACCTAAAACTTATAAAAAATCGACACGTGCATCGACGAATGCGCTAAACTCTAGAGAGATATTTCGAAATAGGTGTTTCGGTTAAAGGTACTCACGAAGAAAGGTGGCTCCACTCAGCTGAGAATCAGGTTTGATGGGATCATTTTTTATGGAGGTGCATAGACGAGTTCCGAACTCTAGTCGAGACGCTCCCACACACGACGACTGCACGCTGCCACAGACCAGTCCACGAAGGTTCGAGCCAGCGCAAGGTTTGCCTCCATTGTTTGGTCTGAAAGCACAGCGTTTAACCTCAGCTTGTATATGAATCACCTTGCAGATTCGATGATTCTCGTTTCTCTATCACCTATCAACTTTAGAAGAACCATATCACCTATCAGTTACGCTGACTAGTAGAACCATGTGCGCCCGTAGGACCAGTTTATAGGACGCACAAAAACGCCATCGTAGGATCATGCAAAAATGAACACTATTCATGTTCAACTTCGACAACAACATCCTAAAATATGTTCGCATAGACCCCTAACTGCAAAAAACACCTACGAACTCCGAGTAATTCATAAAATGCATCGCAGAATCTACATCATAACGCATCAGAGATGGTCTATTATCTAACATATTTTAAATTACAATTAAGCAAAAACGCTCAATACTTGAACTATATGAATTTGACAATTAATGATTGAAAAGTTCAATGAGTTCGCGAAAAATCGTGCTAGTAGCGAATGATAGGGCAACCATTAGCCATTAGTTGAAGAATGAAGCTCGATTCCAATTGCTACTGCAATGGTAAGCGGGATAAAACACAGTCAACATAGTAACAACTTTATTACTGCTTGTTGAGATAAAAGTAGTCAACAATATCATCTCTTATCACTGTTGCTATAATTTTTATCACCATTATTGTTGGTTTATTATTATTATTATTATTAATGTCATTTAGCAATCACAAATGCGCCTAAATATTGATCGATTTATTTACTAAAAAGTGGTACCCTGAAAAAAGTGAGAAAAAAACGAACGCTGGATTGGTGCATGTCCTCATCTGACTTTTCAGTTGAATACTTCCTGAGATTTGACATTGACTAACAGGACATCGTTTATCACCACCACTCCATTCGGACCAACCACCATCGATCGGCATTGGCTTAGGACCATAATGCCATTTTGTACATTGACCTTCGACACAGAACTGAAAATACCTAAATTAGCCACAAAAATACGAAAAAATATCGTTGTCATATTGTTTTTATCAGTATTGTACTTCAAAACAGATCATCAATAATGCGCAATTGCAATGATACCGTTACACAGATTATAATATGAAATATTATATTATGTTCCTATTTTTTTATAAGAAAATGAAAAGCGTCTAAGCTGTAATCCATACGTAAATATTTTTAATGTTTTTTTCTTCATTTATTTGCTCAATGTTTCGAGGGAATTCGTTCATCCAAAAGAGAGCAATATATTCATAGGATATATAAAAGATTTGAATTGCAATGAAAGTTGTCAAGCCAGTTTTTGTCGACTAAAAGTAGTGCAACGAGTTCTTTATGGGTATATTAAGAAAGGGATCGCAGATGAACCTTATCGCCGCCGCACCAACTGCCCTCTAATGCCGGATGAGCTGTCGAAATTGTCGATCCACTATTGCCGCACCATAATATACGACAAATATCCTTTAATTAATCATTCCTCTCAGCATTTACCAACAATTAAAAAATCATCGCCAAAATAAATATAGTTGGGTATCTACTGAATGAGAGATCCGGATGCATGGAAACTACTTTCCGCTAATTTCCACTGTATAAAATCGACTCGCAATCGCTTCTTAACTGTTAATCGATAACAGTATCAGATAGCCAAATGTGATCTGATCAATCGATTATCGACTGATCACATCAAAAGGGATATAATCAAAATGGTGCAAAAAGAAACTTTTCTTTTGCATCTATGCATCTACAATACGTAACCTATTTCCTTATTGTAATTTTTCTGCACTAGTTGTAAAATAAGCATTCAGAAATTTAGCTCCATCAAGAGTACATTACAATTCCTCATTTTCCAAACGCCGAAGATATCGAAAATGGTTGGTCTTTCCGTAAAACGATTAGAGAATGCCTTTGAGAGATATTATTTACTGCGCAAAACAATTTCAAATCCATACATCCATTTTTCTTCCATTTGGAATCTCCACTTGATACTCTTTGCCCCAAAAATATGAACACTGTTGATCGGCTGTGAAACGTTGTCCTGGCAAACGACCATCTTTTAGATGATCATGTGAGGATATACTTTCGGCTGCATCGCGTAAACAATTACCACGACCACTCTCACTGCAAGCAAAATATAACAGATATTATTTTTCGATGTATGAAAGTTGAGAGTTACAACTTTTAAGGAATATGAGAAGAAGATATTAACAAATAAGATAAGGATTTTGAAAGTAAAGATACATCGATAATAGAGATTTCGAGGATTTTTTCAAATCAATTCGACATGCGATCGACACCCATCCAGCGTACTCTATCATCCTCCTTTTTACAAGAAAAGGGAGGAGAGGGTAAGGGAGGGGAGTATATTCATTGATTGATTGAAATCACTACTCAAAATGAATAAAGAAAACAGCAAATAGCAATAGAAACATATGCGTGAATAACGGAACGAGTAAACAGATGGTAAGCAATATACAGGCAAGAATATTTACCAGAAAAATTTTGTACAAGGCTGAGTGTGCAATTGAAATAATAAGCTGAGTTAGAGCATCAAACAACAGGCAATATTTATGATATTGAAAGTTATATCCCAATCCTAAGTTATATCCTAAATTTGTATAGTCTAATAGATGAATGGAAATTTAGGAAAGCCTATATTGCCACAAGTGAAACCTAATAGATGCTACGTTTATAAGTTCGGCCGATATACAAACATTCCAATCAAAGTTTAATATAGCCCACATCATTTCCTTTCTTAATTCTCAAAGCATTCGAATAGGCTGAGAGATATTCTAAAGAAGCCAGCATGATATGCATCTTCATATCCTATTCACCTAGTCAAGCAGGTATTTTAAATTAGCAATAAGTTGATAAATATGCGAATTTTTGTTACTGTATTTCACCTATATTCTCTACTACGGATTGCTCATTCGCAAGTTTTCTTTACTATTGTTTTCGTTACGTGTAGTTCATCTAATGTTATCGTAACATCACTATTCGCAATAGCAGTATATCTAGTATTACTCAGTATCTCAACGAATCCCAACTACATCTATCAATCACGTTTACAACTACCATTATTGTTTATTAAACACTAACGAACTCATCACCTGCCACTGCTTGCATTATTTACTATGCTTACTGCTACTGCTGCATATTACTACCACTACCACTACCAACTACTAAATTACAGTACCATCTGCTGTCCGATCTCTTTACGCGTTTTTCCGCTTATTTTCCTCTGCAAAAGTCGATGCGATGGGACCCCATCTGCTGAGTTCCCTCTCTCGATTTCCACTGTCTCAATTTGCAGCACTCCTTGCTAGGTCCCCCCCCCCCTCGTCCCCTCTCAAATATAACTGTTTTTAATCGTTGTGGGAGGCAAAGAACGATAACAACGAACGAGATATAAAAGATGTGCTTAAGTTGGAAGAAAAAACACAAATAGCTTTCCACTAATAACTCACTCGAGTTGTAGAAGGAATGCGTTGAATTCGCGTACAGAGCATGCACTCCATGTCGTCTTGCCAGCTCCGTTCACCGCCGACATAAGACAACAACTCCGACTACACTGATTTTGAATACCATCATGAACCATACCCATACTGAAATTATAAGCTCGAGCTTAGAATCATTATTCCATCATGCAACCTCTTAGAAACAAATTGCACTCATTGGAGAAGGCAACATCTTCTTTCAACCGATTTTTATCTTCATAAATTTAGCATGCTATATCTTATCAACAATCACCTTTATGCATGGAATTTTCTCGTTTTCGGCTATTCATCAACCTCATTGAGGAATTCAATTTCGAAACGATTTAACAGATATAGTCCTATATAAAAATTAATCCAAAGTAAATAAAAACTTCTATCACTTAGAAATGATAAAAATTGAAGAATTTCAAACATACTTATGACCCATTTCATGTGCAAGTACAAACGATCGTCCTAAGTGAAGACCTTCGACAAGACTGCATGCAAATATTTCATCGCACATTCGTGCCACAGGTGCCACACCAGCAACTGAGGTCGTCGTATGATAGATATCATATCTGTAATTATTCGATTTGAAGCTTATAATCGGCTTCACATTAGACTAATTATTATTATGTAGCATATTATGAGTGAATTTCTATATCGAAACACCTCTGACAATAAAACATAAAAATGGATGGTGGTAGTCTCATCATTGGAATTTACCGCGACCTTCCTATTGGTTTTTTGCTTTCCTTTTTTTTCCTAATTTTCGCCTTCTTACTTTGCTTTAGAATTTTATTTTATAGTTCCTTACTATGCCTGGCCTATCAAATAAGCGGGAGGAAGCAAGATGAGAGAGGATTATGGAATCCAACGAATTTAATGTTAACATTTCGAGGGATCAATTGTTCTATAGAAGTTCTCACCCATTTAAGATTATCTGCATAACAAGAAGCAATTTCCTCTGGTCAATACTCACCCGGTAAGTAGAATGCCATGATCCCAATGACCTGGATCAGTAAGGTCAGTACCCGGGTTAATAGCCGCCTGATGTCGACAGAATCCATTTAATAGAGTTTGTGCTTGTCCATTGCGGTGCGTCAACGTTTCAAGTCCAATCTGAAACGACTCGTTGCACATCACCGCCCTTTAAAGGGTCATTCAGGCTTTTCATATGTGACCAATCATCGATGTTTATTCTTTTGTCATATATCACAACGGGAATTTTTGCTTGTAAATGGTAGAAATTTGTTGGTTAAGGAGGAGTTGAAATAGTCGTTTTATTACACCTATACGGTAGTTGAAGCTCACAGTTGATCGTTCGAAACTAATACACCTAGAAGTTATCTATAATAGCAAAATTAAATCAATTCCCATGTACCTAATTGAGTGGGTGAAGCATCACTCATACCTGGAATGTTGCACTTATCCTTCGAAGTATATGAATAAGTTCAAATGACACATTATTTATTACCCACCCCACTAATCAAGTATTCATATGGCGCCCACATCATATCGTTGACGCTGCATTTCAGGTTAATTTGCATAATTAATGGATACCAATTTCCTATACCTATATAACGTAATTCAAGTTGAAATGGGTGAGAAAATGGTGTTGACAGCATTGAAATGTAGAATGCACCAACCGGTTGAGTTTTCCATAGTTCATAACGAACGATAACGATGTCAAGATTAGGTGACATACTGGATTGTTGATAGAGAACATGAACGTTATTGATAAGTGCCAATGAGAAATCGAGAAGATGTTGTTCAGCATCACGAATATACTCTCGTTGGAAATGTTCGAATAGCTTCGAATCGAGAAAAAGCCCAATCTCGAGTGTTATCGGATCGAGTTGTGGAAAGATAAACAACGAATCGAGTTTCGCCTCCGATGGTAGACTATAGTTGAACGTTAGTGGATCACCTGTAATATCTGTGGACGAAACTCTACGTCTTATTTGAATATTCCTTTCCGCTTAAATATTCAGTATTTCACTTCAATATTCGATATTTTATTGTAAATCGTCATAATTTTTCGTAAATAAAGTTATTTTTCTCCGTTTTTATTCTTCATTTTCAAATACATTAAATTGAACAAATCGAAAAGGTCGATCAATAATTTCAGTATTTTATTTTCTTCACATTGAAAACGAATTTTTCTTGAATGAAAACTTAGTTGTGAATGGCAATGCGATTGTTTTTCTTTGCAATGATTAAATACAATTAACAGAAATCTTTCCAACAAAATCATAAAGCTCTCATTTGTTATACAAGCTTCTTGCGTGCTTCTTATGTGATAATGCTGTGCATATGGAAGACATAAAAGATGGACCCCGAACCATCAACCGTATAGATGAGCAATGAGACAAATTTCAGCCATATTTAAATAAGGTATACGGGATGTAGACATATAATCTTGCACAAATCACAATGAATATCAAAACAAGCATGCGAATTTAAAATAAAACGTGTTGCAGGTGTGAATTTGGTGTTTATCAAAGCAACGCAACACTCACAACAATGATGCAACGATATTCCAATTCTAGCACAACAAAGGTTATTCGATTAGTTAACGTCTTCGTAGTAGTTATAGCTTTTATGCTATAGTATAAGAATATATAAAAGGTTTTTTTTTTTCGCAATAGGGAAGTTGAGAGAGCGAAATCGAAGAGAGCTTTATTTTATCTACAGCAACAACAAATGAAAACGTCTTTGATGGAAGTGTTCATGAGCAAAAATTTTGCGAATTTTACGGTGGAAGACAATTCCGTGATTTCCGGAAAATCCCTTTCCGTTCAGGAATGACCTCGTATTCCTTCCTAAATTCTCCTCTTTGGAATAATCAGCGAGCGAGAGTCTTGCATCTGCTAATTGAAAGATTAGAAATTATTAGAAGTAAAAGCATCCCAAGTCTATTCCTAGAGAATTTTCAGAAAGTCCATTGCACTCATAATCGATTGGCCGATATGCTAGAAGTTAAACATCCAACATCAGTTTCGGCATCTCATATTGGTCTTGCCTTCATATAGCATAAGCGTGACTATTCCTTCGAAGTGTTAATAAAATCTATTGCAGCGCTAATCAATGATCAGTGTAAGTGTTAAGTTCATGCTGTAAAGTGATAAATGAATGCAATGATAAGCTTATCGACTCAATATCGATAAATGCTAGTGGTGTATGATATTCATTCATCGCTAAGCGATAAAATAAGTAAAGTTCTATCTATTGCTGAATATCTACTAAAGCCGAATACCTCAATTTTTGCTGAGAACATCCACTGAAAAGTGTGCCCGATAAAGTCAAATATTACGCGCTTGACCAAAGGGAAACATCATGACCCTCATGAAGATGGGATGGGGCAGAGTTTGAAATATACTATAGCAGCGTCCATATGTACAATTTTTAGCATTCTTCTTTAAGCCTTAAAGTTTTCCAAGGGATATAACAAATAATAATCACTATTAGCAATCTATCCCTCAAACCCTTTCACATATTTCGTTCACGGCTATCAATGTAGGAATTCTAGGATATTTGTGGAACTAAGGAAATACTGTTCTTTCCATCTTAGCAATAATCGAAGCGTGGCACCGAATGGTACTCTTTTTACTTGTTTCAGAATCTTTATTGAGAAGTAAACGAATATAAAGCTGGTGTACTACATGCGTGCATTATTAAAAAGAAGCTGGCACTAACTGCGTGTATTGCTAATGGGAAGCTGGCATTAAGCGCGTGCACTGCTAATCAAAAGCTGGCACTAAGCAAATGCATTGCTATGCAACATTGCTGATGCTGAATGCAGTCTTCACTAGCACTCTTTTCAACATTCCTCTTCTATAAGGTGAATATCAATCTTTCAAAATATATCTCTGATAACCACCTTAACAGAAATCATATCACACCCTTCAATAATCGAAATAAAAAGCGATTAGATATAAATAGGGATTAGGAAATGATGCATGATTGCAATGTGTTATACAATGAAATCTAATTTAAATAATGCAATTTCATGACTCCATTGCAATTGTGCATCGCTGATAACGGAGATTGTCATTGCTAAACGAAAAATGGTCACAGACATTCCCTCATATTAGCAATTATCAATTATCAGTTGATTTATATAAGTTGATAACTTCAGCATCTGCATTTTATCATTAACATATGTTATGCAAAAAATTGCACAACTAATGGTTATAGAGAGCTTCTCAGAATGACGCTCAGCACAAGTTGGCTATATAAAAGTAATTTCTACTATCAATAAAATTTGTAAAAACGATAAAAAGAGTATGTAAAAATTATTATCTCTTACTATACTCCATGCTAATCATGTTATTTAGTTCGAAATTTGCGATATTTAAAGCAAAAGTGGCCAATGTGACGCTTTCAGTCCCCTCCTCCTCCTCTTCTCTCCCACTCTTCCTCCATAGGGGAGGATGCTTGGAGCGAACGTGTTCGTAGTCTCGCTGCTATTCTATGCTTAGCGGTGCTCAGGCGTGCGTAGTGATGGGGCGTTTTGTTTTTGCAAAACTAGACTGTTGGAGCGGGAAACGTATTTCGCACTTAGGAGGTCATACTAAAAATGTTCAGGTAATTACCTGACTTCACAATTATTGGTCCTCGATCTTTGCACTTCTAAACTCGACCTCGAGCTCTAATCACAAAGCACCACATTCATAAGCTCGACTTCAAGGACGGCCTTTTGCTTTAAAAATTTTAGAATATGAGAGGAGTTAGCATCGAGTAGTAAGAGATAATGATTTGTCAAACTAAAGCAGAAAGCAGTAAGCGGAAGCAAAGCGCACCTGCAGCTTTATTCAGCTCCTCAGTTGCATCAATCGACTTACTAACGTCGCAGAAATCACCGTTGAGTGGCTCCTCATTCAATCGAATTAATTGCTCCTCTAATGATTGCTCCACGGAGCTGAGTAGACTCGCTTCTCGTTTATATACAATGTGTTCATTCACCTATAACACAAATATTTGTTAAGTTCATCACATCAAGATAGCAACCTTGTGAATAAGGTTACTTTAGAATGAACTCCCAACAGTTAACTTTTTATTACTTTATTGTTTTTTTGCATTTTCGATTATTAAAGCCATCAAAGTTGTACTGCAGTAAGAATCGACGACAGACATCCATGTCGATTTGTTTATTTGACTATCCATGATTTATTCTCTTACCCATGAAAAAATCTGCAGGAATATAACACCTATATCAAGAAAACTTTTCCTTTTCAAGCAAATTTAGGAAAACTGCCTGATGGCGACATCGCATCCGTGATTTCAACTCCAGAATCACTAAAGTTGGAGTTCAAATTTTAGGTTCCTATAATGTGCATCATAACCAGATCTCCTATGCAACCTTTCACGTTATCCTATAGTTAAGAAACGAGTTATAGATATATGAAGCTTATGAAATTAAGTTAGGCAGCTTCGCACAATGTGAAAACACATTTCAAACTTTCATATAACTCTAAGCCCTTAGTAAGTAAAGGCGAGGAACAAGTCTGAAATTGGGAGTGAGGCTAGGGCCGATTACAATTGGTTCAAATTTGGGAAACAAATGTGGAAAATGGCGAAATAAAAGAATTAAATTTTCCAGATATTCGATAGGACAGCACAAGCATCAAAATTCAAAGCGAAATGTGTTTCTCCTTTCCTCGTCCGCGTCTCCAATATTGGCTACTCCAATGGTCACTCAATATTATCTATGCAAGAAAAGCATTCACCTGTTGTGCTTTTAAGCGTTCGGGAATCGTTTGAATAACGAGAAAGTGGTCATCCATTACAATAGTGCCCATCAGAGTATGGCAATTCGAGATTGCAGCTGAAACGTTTCCATGGGAAACCACTTTACCATGAAAATGACAATTGAAATCGAGACTTGATGGAAGACCATATGTGGTCTTTGATGCGTTCCCATTACGAATCACTGAGATCTGAAATTGAGATACGAAATATATCAGTCAAATTAAACAATTCGAATTTAGACAAATAAAATGATGAAATGGATCATATAATTGTGGATAATACGAACAATGTTAGTAATATCAAAACTATTGAGGTGAATTAGCAATGAATTTTAGTGATATTCAAGGACGACGGTTAGCTCTAATGATGAGGCCAACTCAGAGTGAATAGTTTTTATGGCACACATAACTTTGTAGCGTTCAGAGGCTATAGCTAGAAATTGTAGAATGAAGTCTTGCTATGCCCAAATAATTTACGACAAATTTTTTATTTTGTTCAGCTGTACCTGAGGAACAGGTATAGGATTGGTATAGCTAACAAAAAGTTTTAGATCCTGTTCTATACCTAACAACAAATTAAGTAGATAGGGAACACAGAGAAAGAAAAGTGCAACTGATTAGACCACCTAATATAAAGCTTTATAAATTTCTTCAAATCGTTATTGAAACACTAAAAATTAGAATGCTCCCAATGAATATGGCAAGAAAAAATCTATTCGTAATGGTACTTTTTTATACTGCTGCTTCTAGGGTTGTCATTTGGCATAATGCCAAAAAATTTGCCTGGAAGATGATATCCTGATGGATTAGCTTTCAATTATTTGACGGATTAGAAATACGTATCAGGTTTAAAAAAAAAAAAATGAATGATGATTTACCAAATGAGGGCTAAGAAGTTTTCGATTTGATTTCAATTCGATTTGATAGGTATCATTCCATGCGTTGAATTGTACACGTAAATGATCGTCATCCAACTTGTGCCTTTTAGCAGTGATGAGTGCATATTCGGGTACATCCTTCCTATGCTCAACGCCGAACACTTGCTGCAGCTCACGTTTTGTGAGCCGATGATGAAATGCCTATGAAATGCCATAATGAAATGAACGAATAATAGAAGCAAATTAATAAATGAATAAATAAATAAAACTTATATAAATAGATTAACGAATAAATAAATAGGCAAATAAATAAATAAACGAACAAATAAATAAACAAATAAATAAATAAATAAATAAATAAATAGAAATGCCATAATCTTGCAGAATTGCAGGTCGTATCTATTTATATCTCTAGCAACTTACAAGCTATGTGGGCGCTGATTTACACTACTTCAATAAACAATGAATTCTTCATGTATATGACTCATCAACCCATCTCATGAGTGCTTAAACTTAAAAAGAGACCTGCAGAAAAAAGGTCTTGCCCATGAAGGATTATTTTAAGAGAAGTCGAAAAATTGAGCGACCGCTATGGTAAATTATATTTCTAGAAACATCGGATAAGCAACAACTTATTCAAGGCTAACAAATCACATAGAAATTATAGGCACTGCATACTGTCCATGCGTTTTTTAAACTGAACTTTTACAAATCGGCCTATGCAAATGCACAATCATCACATTGCGTCTAATAGTAAATAGTCGTCTCTGAAAAGTCTGTGCATATGTGTATGTATGTGTCGTATCGTTTGTCAACGTCTATCTATTCGGTTATTTCGACTAGTGATCATTGAATATGCAGATGTGAAATTCGGTAACATAATAAATATAATTGCGATGAATTCATGTTCTCTTTCTCGATTGGGCTCATTACATTCGCAAAAAGTTGAAAAAATTTTAAAATTCTAAATAAGAGTGCATTAAAAAATATTTCTTACAACGAGCAGAATGGTAGAATATGGCACAACGAATCTTTTCTAGAAGCTGAAATATAAACGAAAGAAACAGACGAGAGGAGAACAGACGAGGCGAATGAGTGGGTCTCCACTTAGTATTATCAGCGAAAAGCGTGCTGCCTTCTATTAAATAGTGATATTCACTGATCTACTTGCACTGCCAAAGGCTAATATCACTACTGTAGCAGATAGAAGTTGCTTACGGCAATAGATAGCTAGCTTTCACCCTCGAACCAAGATTATTGAAACGATCTGCTGACTCAAACATAAGCCAACAACTATGGTTGATTTAGGGGGGCAGGAGCAAGAGTCCCTTAAGGTGAGAGTGGCTACCCTCTTAATTCCTCCTCGTTGCTTCCTCAACGATAAGGAAAGTGATATGCCCCAGCAGTTTTCTCCGACGGCGAAAACCGGTTTCGAATGCTGAATTGAGCGCACATTTTTGCGCGCTCTCTGAAGAGAAAAGCGTTTTGTGCCTTCTAGAACAACAGAACAACACTTGAATATGGAGAAACTGTGCTATTTTCGAGTAGGTTACCATTTACCATTGTGATATATTAAGCGCTACAATGGCTTTCTTCTGGGAATGGAGGGAGGGAAGGCAGAGCATATAAGGGGGTCATCTTAGTCACAAGAGGGGAGAACTTTTGATCTGCAAGAGAATTGGGAGTGGCCCCCTCTTAGGGGCGGGTTAATGGACTCTTAGTCCTACTTGATATACTACTTCATTTAACTGAACCTACTGTTTAAACTCAAAAGTACAGTTGGTCAATGCACTACTCTCTTTCTGTAGGTTCGAATGGGCCCGTGTTCATACTGCCCATATAGCTTTCTTTAAGACTTTTTTTGCTACCATCTCATCGAAAACTAAGTCGATTTTGTTTTCATCTCAGGATGGATGCTTTACGCTTCATACCCTCTCTTTTCCCATTCGTTTCATCATTATTGATACAAATATAGAACTGAATTAGCATTTCTAGAAAATCGATCTAGTTAAAGTTCAGCTATACCTTATTGCTTTCGCATGCATCTCTTTTTTTCGAGTTAGAAATTTACTCAAATTGCTGCAAAAAAACGTTCAACTCAGAACTTAAAAAGGAATCTTTTTACTATTCATAGATTTCTACGAAATATTCTCAATTAAGAAAGCTCGAAGAAATGGTCAAAATTAGGTAAGATATAAAAATCTACAAATTTTCGCATATTTGCATACCTCAAAAAGAGTATCGAATCTTCGAAATGCAATTCTAAAACTTCAACGAATAATTCATCCCATTCGATACAAATTTCTTTCCGACATCTAATGCAACAAATTTATTTACGATTAATCGACGAAAATAAGTCGTTAATTAGTGTAAAGATCTATTCTAATGAGCGGACAAGATGAACAAGAGACTCATTTACGATAATAAGTATTAATTCATTGAGAATCGAGCCTACTGGTTCAGTGATCAAGGTGGACAAGAGGGTCATTCAAGGTGGACAAGAGGATCATTCAAGGTGGACAAGAGGGTCATTCAAGGTGGACAAGAGGGTCATTCAAGGTGGACAAGGGGTGGGCAAGTGCTGTGAAACTACTCCACAAAGATGAGACCTCTAAAACGCTTTTTGAACTTTTCATCAAGGAAACAAGCTAAGATATACTAAACATCTAAACAACTTAAAAAATTTCTGCTTCCACAAATTACACATTCTGATACGAGATAAGATGGATTAGTGGAAGTGAATAAAACTGCTACTCACCAAAAATATTTTTAGCTTCTTTCGAGTGTTTCTTAAACAATCAACAAGTCTAATTCATCAACTATCACAGCCTCTTGCAACCTCTTTCACAGTATATTACTAGTGCACCAACTTAGCTTAAAATCGTCTGCAACAAGGCGGAAAACAATTAGCTCCAATTAATTTAGTAAAAATTGTTCTATTTTATGAAGCAATTTCAAAAAAAAAAATCTGTAAAAATATAACAAACTCGATAATCAATTATAGAACCAATGAATATTTAAGGAAATAGAAAAGCAAAAAAAAGAGTAATAATTCAGTATTTATCGATATGAAAAGAGATATTCCCACGTTCATTCCTCTTATTCAACCAAATTGAAAAGTTTCTTTGAAAAGTTGTCAATTGCTGAAAATAAAAAAAAATCCCATTGACAATCAATCGAAAGAATATAGAAATGGGACGACGATCATATCTTTTCGCGATGAAACAATTCTATTTCCTATTGCTGAAATTCTCTCAATTTTATTGCCCGATATAATGTGCATATTTGATTCGTCATTCGAGAAATTAAAAAAAAAATTTAATGAAAATCAAGTTTTTGTTTCTTCTAATAAATCACTTAAATAAATTTACATCTCTCACTTTCTCTCAATTAATAACGCTCTAAGGTGATTATGAAATGATATAAACAAGTTATAAAATGATAAAAGAATAATTCACAAATTAATGAGAAATTATTATTTATATTTTAAATTAGAGAAATAATCTATAGAGTAATAAGCATAACTGACTTAAGTAAAGAGTTCTAAAGTATAAAAAACGGTCGTTAATCTTCCTTCGAAGAGAATTTATATATTCTAAATATAGATGAGTATTGTACTCTAGACAATATATTTAGATGGACATTTAAAGAGACAAGTAAATTGTGTGATATTGGTTGCACTTATGTGAACTAGCAATGTTCTCAGTCTACAACTTCTTAACTGGTGACTACGATTTCAGAAACTTTCAACTGCACTATATGAGATCAAAAATGAAGCATATCGGTTTTTAAAAAAAAAAAAAAAGTGCAGAGGAAATTCTTGTGAGTTAGTAGATGCTATGTGAAGAATATATCAACAATGTATAATGCAATTATCTTCATGTCTCTCGCATAGGATTTACAAATTCTATCACAATGACGCATGCGACGATAAGCACATATATGAATGATGGATGATTAAAGCATTCAAAAATCTATTATTTTATTGAAAAATGCTTGGACTTTTTCTTAATGTCAAATGAATGCAAAGACTAACGCAATTGGCGAAAAAAAAAACGGAACAAGAAACCAGAAAACCTCAAAAAAAAAAAGCATTTAGTGTACTATACAATTAGGCGCTTTATTACAATGTTGTTCGGCTACGCTTGATTGCAATCGGTCATCTTCAAAATGACCATTCGTTATGAAGATTGAAATTTCGCCTAGTGACCAATGAAATCAATTGGTTGTTGCGAAAAGTTTGTGAAAAGTGACCGATGAAAAAGTGACCAACTAAACTGAAAAAAATTCCACACAAAATGCAAAACTAGTCCACATATTTATCAATAACGGCGCTCAATTGAAATTTCGCAAAAAAAAAAATCAAAAAATCAAACATTAGAAAAAAAAAGGAATTTAATACGCATCAAACAATAACATACCTGAAAACTATTTAATGTTAGAAGATAATAAATAAAAAATCGAGTAAATCGTTTATAGAAATAGCAGCAATTAGCCATTGATTATTTATGATAAATACAGAGGATGGATGATTAATGCTTGTTAATGACGTCAGAGAATAATGATATAATTTCCATTCAAATAAGAATGAATAACGCCCGATGTGAATCTCTAGAGAAGCCTAGTCAATTCCACTGATGCATCAAGCAACGGTTGACTCATAAAATTTTTCAGCAATTTATCGATACTCTTTCGTATCCGACGACGTTGAATAGAGCAAAAGAGAAGAGCAGATCGACAATGATCGTCAGATCCGCATCGGCTGATTAAGTTTCACGCTGAAAATCTCGTTTCGTCGATTGTGATGATGAGTCGAGAGCAATACGATGGACACGTTCCACGTTTGTTGCAGTACAATTCGTTGCTACTGGTTTTGCTCATCCAACCTTAACTTCAACATATACGCTCATATCACCTTTTTTTCAGCAACATTTCTAATTCGTTGAGCACATCTATCGAAATATTTGAGATGCATCGTATAGGTGAACACATTTCATTCGCAATAATATATCGACATCGAGCATATCTATAAACTTGCAAATTTTGAGTTGATTTTGCTTTTAAACAAAGAATGGTCATTGCTATAATAGAATATAGATTGCATTTTTACATATAGATACTAATTTCTTGCTAATATTTTCAAAAATTTCCGCAAAATTATTCAAATCAGACGCTAAATATCAAAATTAAAATGATAGAAATGAAGCAGCAATAGACGGGAAGCATTAGTTAGTATTTAAAGTTAGTTCGATTTTCGGATCGAAAATCTTAGCGAAAGATGCATACATTTATATGACAGCATTCGTCTAGAAACCGGAAATGCAATACTGTAATACGCGATTATCGAATAACTCGGTGGGTGGTCATCGGAAAGGTAACACATAATACCGGTCAAGTCAAAACAACAATCGATCGACAATGTCTCCTATCAAATAATCATTTCTAATACTCATTGAAATTGAAAATATATATATTTATGTAAAGTCCAACATATTAACGCTGGGAG
>JAAVTS010002040.1:8714-22567 GCA_022845575.1 Baylisascaris ailuri | reverse complement strand
CTCTTATTTAATGTTCCATATTTACCATCGAAATCACCTATTGCAAACTTAATATTACGATGTCTAAACGCAGAATTTTTCTATAATTGTTAGAGCCGCCAACTATTGCTTAAGTATTGTTTAGAGTAGGGAACAACAATATTTCTTTTAGCGGAATGATGAGGTTTATAAATAAAATTGAGAAAGAAGGAAAATGCATCCGTGAGCAAATTAAATCCACAACAAAATCCTATCAGTTTTAATATCGGTTATATTTATCAGACACTAACAACGAATTTAATGAATTTTAATTCGCTTATATCGAATTCTAGAGTAGAAGAAATTAAGGATTTTAGATTGAATGAACTCTAAATAAAAAAATGGATTTTATACGAGGTCATGCTTAGTTGTAGAACACAGGGAATCCGTTTTTTTCTTTTTTTTTTTTTTTTTTTGATATGGAGAGGGGGAGAATAAACCTGAAATTGTGAAAAAAGATTGCCGAAGCTTAATTACAAGAATTGTTCAGCGCACATTCGTTTCATCTTATTCAATCGAATACGTTCACGTAGAAATGCAGCAACAATTTTTTCCATAAATTCAGCAGCCATTGCATCATCACATTCGCGTCGAATCGTTTCGGGAATTGCCCTTAGCACACATGATAGAGCCCTTTAAAAAAAATGGTATTCGCATTTCCGACTGGCAAATTTATGCATAATAATGAACGATTTTATGGCAATTTTTTCTAGTAAATGAATGTTTGAACTGAGGCCAATTTCAGATGAAAATATGAAGTCTTTCGTAAAGAGAGAGAGTAAAATAGTACTATCAATATGCTTCATAGCAAAGCGCTTTGCCACTGGATTGAATGTATAGGATCCTGAATGGAAAGACCAAACATTCAGTATCAAACATATTACTGCAAAAAAATGGCAGTTCTAACAGGCTTTGAGAGGTTACTAACCCTCTTATCGAATCAATCCGAGCGCTGCGAATTTTTTCATTATCAACGAAATATAAAATTGCCCAACGAACAATAGGAAAGCTGAGAAGAATAGATTAAAAAAGAAGCAAACTTGTGGAGATCTATAAAATGTTGCAAAAAAAAAAAAAAATGTTTGACGTTTGATAGCATATGCGCTATTGGTTGAGAGTGATGAAAAGAATTGAAATGAAGACATACCTGCACGTGATTTTTGTTGCCTTAAGTGATATACTGTCGTCGAGTGCAAAATATCCACAACGCACCAAGAAATACTCCAATGATTTACGCTCATTCCAATAACATGGTAGATGTTCACGAAATTCTATATATAATTTTTCTAGGTTATTATTCACCGACATTATGTGAATAGTGCTATAATAATAAAAGGCACATTTGAAGTTCGAACTAGAATATGCAAAAGCCTCATTATTCCATAAATAGGTTATTATTCTCTAGAACGAGCTGAGGCACGATTTAAACCCATAAATCATTTTTGGCAATAGCCACCGTTATCTGTCGAACCAGTTATTGGGATGGGGTTTGGTCCCGCTCCTGGCACACTCTCGTTGAGGTCAAGAATGGTCGAAGGAAAACTCTTATTCAAAGCTTTCAACTTGTAGTTTCCGGAAGCAGATTGCTGACGAATACTGACTTTTTCGTTTTAATTCACTTGCCTTGAGGCAAAATTTCCTATTTGTTTCATTCGTCTTCAATTAGAAAGTGGAATCTTAAGTTGAAAATTAAAACTTCAAACATTTTTGCTCGCCTCATTCGGTGGAATATTTATGTGAGTGTCAAAAATTGTACTCATAATCCCAATTCTTTTCTTCTCATAGCCAAAAGATTATTTGCTCTTTCATTTCACCACGACACGACATTAACCAAGAATTTATATATGCCTCACATTACGGCCTTTTCCATTAATAACTTCATTAATTAATGTATATAAAAAATGAACTTTGGAGAAATGCTTCATCAGTGGATGGAAGTTCCAACGGAACAATGCAGATCGTTGTAAATGAACTTCCTGATTCCATCGGTTGGCTGCTAGGAGTCCTAATGCAAGCGAGCTGCACATATTTGAGCCGTTATATTTGAGCTATTTATGCTTATGCCGATATATGCAGCTCAGGAGCGTGTATTGTGTGGATGACGCACACACTAATTGTTGTTTATGGTCTAGAGATTGGCGTTAGAGCATGGATCCTTGTGCTATTTAATATTTTCTACATTCGGTGGCCGTATAGAAAATGGATGCGAATTACGGAGAATCGGATGCGAATTTGGAAGGCAATTCATGTCTCTCGTTCGATGCGAAGCATTTTCATATATCCTCATCCTTCAGCTTTGTAAACTTGGTTAAACATCGCATAAGTGGCGCTTCTAAACTTTCTTGCCAGCTGCAATTCGCATGCAGTTATGACTCGAATTGAGTCTCCTGACTTTTCTGGCTGTTGAGCAAGTAGACGGCTCAATGTTTGCTCTCGCTTGGATACCCATTCAACTACATTCTTACAGCGTTCATTGGCTTTTATTTCTTCTTCGTGATGCCATCATTAATCAGCAATAATACTATGCATTAAGATATGTGGCATATGTTTCAGAAGAAATTTCATGCTTCATTTTATGGGTTCATGCCGCCATTATTAGAGTCTTCTACCTCAAACTTGGGTAATCAAACTGGCATAATCCAGCATTCTATTTTGCCGATGAACTTTTTATCGATTATGACTCGGATGAAAGTTTAATCGATGAAAATTGAAAGCAAATCAATGAAGGTAAAGTCGAACCATCATAATGCTTTATACATAGCATTTCGTTGAGATAATTCCTACGAAAGAATGGCCTCACATGAGCCATCTGTTCATCACTCGGCACACATGAGCGAACACATTGTCTTGTCTCATTATATGCACTGCAAAAAAAAACCATCTGACAATTTGTTCAGTTGTACGCTCCAATAAGAGTTTCACACCTCTTCAACTTTTGGCACCTTCCTAAGCATTCGGCTGCGAAATTCATACATTTTTAGTACGGGAAAAAACGATTGCAGCTTATGAATACTCATGGTTGATAGTGTGGATATAGAAATACTCATAAGTGATAACGAGTGATAACGATAGGTAAATAGTGATATGATGAAAATAGCAGAAAGTTCTTATTGAGCTGAGAAACTTCGAAATGAAAATATTATAATCCATATTTGTGAGAAATTTGTGAGAAAAAAAAAACGGTTGAAATTAAGAATTTTGTAGGATATTTGAGAATTATTTAAATATTTGATAGTTGAGATGCGCTTTTTTTGCGATGAGTGTTATTTAAAAAAAGAAGTAAGAAAAGATGAAACCTGCAATAAGCTAAATGATCTTCTTCACGAAAATGTTCTTGTGCAAGACTGATAAGTGATTTATTGCCGATTCGTGATTGGAAACTCAACCAACATCGTGTATAGCATCTGCAAATCAACGATGAGATATTTTTGAAGTATACTATCAGTGAAACAATGAAGTTGATCATCTGCCTTCATTCATTCATTTATTTAAACTAAAGTACCGATGTGTGAAAATATGTATGCCTATTGGCCTATTGTTTACTCGAGCCTTTCTGCATGTAAATAGCTTAAAATAGCTTCAAAACTCGAAGCAGGAGGGCTATGACGATGGAATTTCGGGGATGTAATTTCCGCCATGCGTTAGTTGACCCTCTAAATTCGATTTCGCACTGATTGAGTGGCCACTTAAATGTGTATAAAAATTACAAGTTAACTTTATAGACCAACAATGATTTATTACCTCGGTTGTCGTTTGTTTTTGCAATCACTTGGTTTCAAAACAATGCATAAAAGCAGCAATGATTCATAGTTTATTGACAGATGGTGCAACTGGCTGGTTTAGAAACAAGGGTCGAAAGAATTGCCTATCGTGCCAGCCTGTCTAGTGTGAATTCCCATCTCAGATTTATGTAACAACTCAGCAAAGGTCGAGTTAATGGAGAACTAAAGTTAGGATCTACCGCTAGCTGAAGGGATCTATTTAAGAAAATACCATATACTCTTTCATAAATTAACAAGAAAACTATGAGAGATGGTAGTGTAAACTCACTGTCTAAGATCTATGAATGATTATCAACAAAAAATTACTGTTAGCGCACCTTCTATATAAAACAATGGAGAAATCAACTGTACGCGTCGAATTCCTCAAAAAATTTTCAATATCTTCAAAGCTTAGAGACGAATCTGGATCCGGTAATGGATTCGACCTAAAATATAATTCATTTGTTTGCAATATTATTGAGCGTCGATTTCAATAGCTGATAGAAGAAGTCAATAATTTCGGTTCGTTATGTCAATAAAGAAATCGGGGCTATGACTGATACCAAAAATTTCTCCCTACTGATATAAGGTGAACTTTGAAGTAAAAATAAGCACCTGAAGATGGGCAATAAATCGACATGTCACTCATTTCAAATATGTCATCAGATATCATGCACAGTTAGTAATAAAATAGGCGCTATTTTTCTTTGAGAAAAAGGCCTTGGAAGATCTTCTTAAATTCAACTGATCGAATATGATGATCAACTTTTTTTGATGATTAACTCGTAGTCCTCGGTTAAATTAGGTCGTTTTCATGACCGGGACCACTAGATGGTCACGCAACTCTTACCTAGTCATCGTTCATCAGCGGAATCAATTAAAATGCGAAAAATGGAAAAAAATAAACTTTAAGTATTGATTACCTCCAACATATGTGGAAATATGGCCCATTATTAGAGGAAACTATTTGAGTCACTTATGCCAAACGTCCGCAATGCTATCAAAAAAATTTACAAACATTTTATTCCTCTTCCTATATATCTTTAAGGAAATATCTCTTCTTTTTTTTGCAAATTACTAATAAAATATTCAAATGGATAAGAAATTCACTAACAGAACATTAGCTAAAAGTGTGACGATTTGCATCGAAATCAGCGATCGGCATCGCATCTTCAGGTAGCTAATATGTTCTTCGGCAACGAATAAAGCGCACAATGGCGTCTAATAATGACTCTCGACAGGTGACTTTCTATCACTGTACCATGAATTAATTGCTCAACATGATGTTATATAAAAAGAAACCCATCAAAATGTCAATCACACAACCATATTTTAACGCTCTCATCATGTGCCACTCAATACGACGATAAGCGATAGTTTTTTAGACTTACCTAGTTAATGTTCCTTAGACGTTGCGTCGTGAGAGAATCTTTACTTATGTTCGTTTGAGAGAGAAAGAAAGTGAGAGGGAAAGGAAACGCAGAAAGAGAGAGGGAAAGAGAGGAAGATGGAAGACAGGAAGGAAGAGGAGATAGGGTGAACGACAGGGAGAAGGAGAGAATGAGAGAAGGAGAGAACGAAAATGAGTAAGAAAAATGGAAAACGAAAGAGAAAAAGATTAGGAGGAAGGTGAAAAATTTTTTTTTGAACATAGTGGAACTAGCAAATCTCAGAAAAACATAGAAGAGAAAAATGAATGAAAAAATTGATGATTCATTTAAAAAAGAAGCCAATTATCGTTTATGCAACATCATATTAAAGATACTCGCAAAACTCACTTGCAGTTCTCAAATATTCATTGAATAAAGAAAAATATTATAACGCCACAATCTTCTTCCTCTCAATTTTACGTTTTAACTAAGTATTTCCAAACGATTCGTTTTCAAATATTTAGCATTTTCAATACTACTTTTACAAACGTATAGCGCAAATTATATTATTCAAATTTTTAATAGAGAGATAATATTTAATATGATTTTTATAATGTATAAACGAATTAATATAACACATTCCATAATATAACATAATATAATATAGAAACGAATTCTATTACATAAAAGTCGAAAAAAAACCCTCTAAGTTTATAGTTTATCATCGAGGTAATTATAGCTTAACAAAATTTCCCGTAGTAATTGGCAAGTAAAAAAGTGACTCCTATGTTAAAACAAATGAGTCATTCTTGATGATTCACAAGTGATGTTTCAATCAGCTATAAACAGAAAGCATAATAGGGTTGTTTTATTAAGATTTTAATAAGATGTCATTAAAACGTTAAGAAATGTTCGAAAAATGAATTAAGAAAAATGTAAAATTCAAAAAAAAATTTCCACCATTTCAGAGAATTGAGTATTTTAACTAATACTACTATAACTTACATTCGTTAATGTGTGCAGATACAGTTTTTTTTTTTTTTTTTTTTTTTTTTTTTTTTTGCAATGACCAATCGCCATTATATCAGTGATGACTTAAATGTTTTCTGCTCGTAATACCCAGCTGTTTCAGAGTCCATGACATGTCATACCTCTTTCCTTATCACATGCCATCGATTACTTTCGACTTTCCTTGGAATGCGATCATATGGAAGCATGATATCGAGTGGGACATTCGAGACGTGGTCAAACTTCGATCGCAACAGCGGCTTAAACCTCTGTTCTATAAGAATGGCATATCCACCCCATACCATTTCCTCATCAGTTTCGAAAGCTTTCTTTTCGAACTGTTTTCGAAGGAACCTTCTTAACCTAATATTTATTTTGCTTTGGTTGCCGCCACGATAATTATTCCCAATTGTTTATGAGTTTGATTTTATCATAAGAGCTAGATGATAAGTAACCGTCCGTGGAATTTTTAATCGAACAAGGTTCGATGATATCGCTGCGAAAAATATATTTGACATAGTTTCAACCGGAAGCCGAAAGCTCAATTCCATCGATAAAGAAACATCCGTCTGCTCGCTTTTCGATTGCAAGACAGATTCGTTCTTTCGATCAGTAATCGGTCTATATTTTCAAATGCATTCGTTTTCAGCCGACCTTCGTTGCTGGTTGACGCATTTTTCTGGTCATTTAGCATCGTCAGTTGGGAGCATTGCCGACGACTTTGAGTCGTTCAAATTTTTATCATGAGACATCACGGAAGAGGTGGTAGAGGTTACCGGATGAGCATGAAAGCAACACCACTTAGCACGAAGAAGGGTACCTCTTCAATACTTGAACCCGATTTTTTTGCATTTTCAAATTTTTTTGGATATAAGCACTTCTCCCACTTCCATTTATTCAGTTTTATGTATCCCGAAGTTAGATTAGTGCTTCTGAAAAACCAACTCAAATTCCCATTATCTGTGTTTTACCAAGTACCGCTCAGTTATTCAGCTTAGCCGAGACATTATGGCATTGATACGTGTTACCCGTGTTGAGTGGATCGACATGAACACCGAGATAAGATTACGGTAAGTTAATATTTGTGTTGATTGAATATGGCCGTGATAAATGCAGTGTATGACAAGCAATATGTAAATAATTTTAATGGATCACAATTTCACAAGAATCTATAATCGACGAGAATGGTTCGTAGGCAGTGATTAGCATTGTGATGAAAATACTATAAAAACAGATAGCAATCCGCTAAACAGTAAACGTTTATCATTCATCGATATTTCTTTAGTGAGACTTTGGTAGTGATTATCTTTAAGAGTAAATCCATAGAGATATGAGGTTATGAAACTAATTAGTGTTATACAGTGTATAGCTGAGTGTTAGACTATCTCCACAACATAAGCAGTTTGCAGTCTGCGACTGCATATAAGAAGATATGATATCAGAGGTGATAATTGGGTCCATTAGCAACAACTGATGATCCTTAGCAACGGGGAACCTGAAAACATCCTTATTGTCGATTTTCTAATTTGATTTCAGGGAATATCACATAAATAATTGCTACGTTTATGGTCAAATTAAATATGTGTTGATCGCAAACGGAAAGAGCTTAGTGGTCATGGCATTCTCGCTCGTGACTCATCCCGCCGCATTACTGATCGAACGCGGTTGTAAGTTCGAAGAACTTCTTCTGGGCCAATTGAAGTGTAAAATCGACGGTAGTTAGGATTATTTCCGATGGCTATTCTTCGGCTCAGTCAAAATCTACGAATCCATATCAGAATTGTAAAAGAGTGATTCGAAGGGAGTATCAGTGCAGTCAATCAAGGTTTAGAACTTATTGATCTCGTGTGTCAAATAAATTAGCAACAATAAAGATCACTGAATATCGCATATTAGCGAAGTGTTATTGACAAGTTGAATCATTTCTTTAACACATTGAATAATTAGGAGACAACCAATAGGACGGTAACTTAAGGTCACTATGAATAAAACATGACGGCATTTTCATGGAAATTAAATAAGAAAAAAGTGGTCTGAACAAGCTTACCGCAAGGCGATCCACATCCCGATGAATAGTACTGGGAACCTGAAATAAGATAGAGAACGTTACCAAATTTATGATAGAGTAATTGCCTCTTTAGCTGCCAATAATACATTAATTATATGGATCACTCATATATGTTTACAAGAGATTCGTTCTTCATAATGCTTTGATGCGTAAACTTTGCAAAATGCTCTCCCACATGCAAGTTTCCTGCTCATTTATGACTAATTTTGAAGTTGAATAGCGAACACTTAAAAAGTTGTGCATATTATCAACAGTATCGATTATCTGTGTTATAATATCAGATGAGGTGATGAATATCACTTGGGAAACTACTCAGTTATGTGAATTAATGGGAAGTAAACTAAAGAAAAGACAATTCAATAAACTTACCGCATGACGATCCACATCCTGGGGAACTGTAGCCATAACCTGAACAAAATAAAGGTTAATAACAAAGTTCCGTTAAAGTCAGAGTTGCAATGATCCTATTTATATTAACCAGAAGTTTACGGTCTGCAATCTGGAAAACAAGTATGGGAGATCGGCTATTAGAATGCTGGCATGAGCGAACTGCTTTCAAGGTAGGTTCAAAATTATATTAAAATCTGAGGTTCAGAGTTGCATATGCAAATCAGTCAGCAAGCTTACTTGTTGAAGGAACACTGTATGATACCGACGGCTGCGAATATTGCATAGTTGGCTCGGTATACGAGACTGACGGTTGTGAATATTGTACCGACGGCTGTGAGTACTGCATGGAAGACGCAGCTGGCTGCGAGTACTGCACTGAAGTTGCAGCTGGCTGCGAGTACTGCACGGAAGTTGCAGCTGGCTGCGAGTACTGCACGGAAGTTGCAGCTGGCTGCGAGTACTGCACGGAAGTTGAAGCTGGTTGCGAGTACTGCATATAAGATGCGGCTGGCTGCGAAGACTGTACGGAATTTGTTGCTGTTTGTGCGTACTGCATCGAAGGCTGAGATTGTGGACCGGATGACTGAGAGTACTGCACCGATGAGGAGTCGTACTGGGACGATGCTGAAGTACATAATTTTACCCTTTTTCCTCTCAGAACTTCTATGGTGCCTTGATGATCGATATAGGTCATTAAGCATATGGCATCATTAGCCACACATATTTGGCGAATTTTTTTTTCGACTGCTCAAAGCTATCCGCTCATAACGCTCATGGGTATACATGTGTTATAATAAGTCCACTTAAACGCTCATTACCTTCACCTGATGGCAACATAAAGGTATTTTAGACTTGAGATATTCAACAACCAAAACAAAGCTATCGTTGTTATACACTTTTCTTCCATCTTTCCACTGATAGTTTAAGTCGAAATATCGCAACGATTTTACCAAACCCAAAAAATTTTAACTTAGCTATGTGATAGCAAAGTGTAGAAAGTGCAATATGAAGCGAAATTTGGCTGACTTGTGACGAATAGCTCGGAGTAAGATTATTGCTTGTTGTCGAAAATTGAAGTTTTAGGTCACTTCAATATGACCTTCCAAAATTCTTTTCACAAAGCATTCACCTTAGCCGTTCTGATAGATCGTTATTATTCTGTTTACAGCACAGTTAATCATTTGGCAATAACATCGAATAAATTTTTTAACCACTCGCCATACATTTCTTATGTCTACCTGATCGTATCTACCTAATCGCAGAAATAGCCCCTCCCCCTCCATTTTTAAACGGAACCACTTCTAGGGGTTCCATGCGCGTTCGTTGAGGTGAAATGTAAGCAATATTTCCTATTAGGTTGAAACAAATACTAGCGACTCGATAAAAACCAAACCGTAATTATACGGTGAAGCACCGCTTGAAATTGATGAACACCCTACTGGCGAACAAGGAGCACTGTTCCAGGCTGATGAACATCCAGCGTGAAGGCAAATCGCCTGAAAGGTGAATGAAGTTTGAAAATATTCCGAGGTTCTACATGGTTCTTAGTGTTTCAATCCTTTATCTCTTTAGTGATTTGCGTATCGCGTAATCCTTAAGCAATACTTTCCCCGAAAGGCAGTTTAGCAATTCTAAGAATTTTGGTTTTGCATCAACACCAACTTTTTCATCATCATTCAATATATTCCACTTCTATACACTGCACCTCGACATGAATATGCCATCTCTTCCAATGAATAAGTTAATTGTTAGTAAGAGATTATATAATATCATCAAAGTTCTATATTAAATATTGCCTTTTATATAGCCACTTTCACATCTAGATACAATAAATATGAAGCTCTTGTGGTGCATAGTATGTATGATTAGGGCTCCTGATCGTATGCCTCAAGTACTAAGACACGTATCACCCATCATCTAACAAATCCTATTCACCTGCAATATATTCTTGAATTCATCAATAAAAACAAAATCTGAAAACAACGAACATCACCAATTTTAATTTTTAAAAAAATAAAAATTACGTTGTCAATAAAATCTCAGTAAAGAATAAAAGAAAATGCGATCTTAGAACTATTTAAATTTCTAGTGATTGAATGGAAATGCATTTTCTTCAACATTTAAGTGAAGCAACAGCTGCATACGGCTGAAAAGATGCATTCTTATCTTTTCAACATATATCGAAAATCGTTTTGTAAAAGCCATACATATGGCATTATACTTATAGATGATCTTTGTCCATATTAAGCGGTGATAATCTTTCGTAACGAAATAAACACAAACATACCTGCGTCATTTGAAAATTGACGTAGCACAGCACGATAAATATAATAATGCTGCAAAAATATGCGAAGAAATATTTGCTTCGATTACCAACTCTATATTTTATCTAGGATATAGACAATATTCGCTCCTATTTGCACTAATAAGATATATGCTAGTGAATTGATCTCCGTACTGGAGTAATATTCCACTCATACAATGATAGCTCATTTAAATACATATTTATAAATTGGTAATTTGCATTGAGCATGATGATAGAGTAGTATATATATTTTGCATATAGAGTATATATATATACAGTATATATAGAGTATATATATATACATTTGTTTCGAATATATTTTTGCATGTATTTCTATCTATCATATAGTTTCAACACCTAAATTTTTAAAGTTACAGGTATAATATTTAGTATATATAATACAAATCTTATGACAATCACTATATCGACAACTAAACCAGTCTACGAACTTCGAAAGTAGCTTAATCATTTTTGTTTATTTCATATCCGTCAAATGGTAGAAAGCAATTAGAAAATTTGTGTAATCAGTTGAAATAGGAATATGCTCGGGTACATACTGTGTTATTCGCACATAACGCACAAATCTCTTAGCCTAGTGAAAAGAATTGCAAAAGTGGAAGTTCCGTTATATCGCCTTGGAATTGTTTAGAAGCGGAAACCTCGCAGTTTTGAGCCGAAAAGGCCCGCTAGATAAAATAGTGGAATTTATTAATTTATTACCTGATGGAGAGCATACTGAAAGTCGATTTTAGCTTAATGTGAAGCTGATAGACTGAAGCAAACGAATTGAATGAAGCATCGAAATGAAGCAACAATTTATAGTCGTCTTGGTAGGCTGAGGTTTAGTGATGATCCGTGCAACTATGTACGTAGACATAACATTTGTTTGCTCACAGTGTGTAGGAAAATTAACATAATAAAAACTATCACAAAGTATACAACTTTCCTAATGTTAGTTTAAGCGCAAATAAACTTCAGAAACGAGTAGTACTTTATTGTGTTGCCGTTTTTGCATGAACAGATTTAATTTTGTAACAATTCTCAAAAAAAGTTTCTTTCAATTTTCCTTTGCAAATTTTCTGCAATCAATTCGCGTTATTTTGATGGTATCCTCACATATAGAGTTGCGTATATTCATCGTTTGCGTTGCTGTGAGGATCAGCAAATACGGTTAGTCGTAGTTTTTTTTTTTCTACGTCAAATCTAACAGATTTTCATTGTGTTGACTTTATGTTCAAATATTGTTTAATCTCAACGACGCAGATTGGATAGAGATTTCAATAGAGGAGTAAATTATGGTTTGAAGAAAAAAAAATTGAATTTCCCCATAAAATTTCCCCATTCAACAATTTTTACCCACTAAAATTTTTACCCACTTTTTCAAATATTTTCAAAATCACCTATAGGAATTTTCATTCATAATTTTCATCAAAAAAAATTTTTTTGAGTTTTATAGAATCAATAGTGATTCATTTTATTTTATTATTTTTATTTTTATTTTTATTTTATTTTATTTTATTTTATTTTATTTTATTTTATTTTATTTTATTTCATTTCATTTCATTTCATTTTATTTTATTTATTTTGCTGAATCGGCGATGTGGTTAATGAGTCTTCAATTAACTAACTATAAATGACGATTTTTATAGAGCAAAAACTTTCATAATTCTTATTAGCGCTCATTTTTGCTTTTTTTTTTAAATTTTATTGCGCTTTATTGAATAGATGAAATATACTATTTTGCTAGCTTTGCTTTTGCTAACTATTCGTTGAATCAATTTGCTTGCTAATTAAGTTGGAAAAATGCCAAAATTTATCAATATTAAATTGAGGATTATAGATTTTGACGTGAATAATTATTTGTTAGAAGTAAATCTATGTTCTACGATTATGATAATCCGTTTATTTGGTAGCTTAACTCGACAAATATTTTCACTTATAACGATTTAGCTTAATGAAAGTTGCTTATGTTACTATTGAGTAGACGAATGAGTCCATTTCGATTAGGTAATTGGTGAATTTGCTGATAATATTGCATTGTAAAAGTAAGTATATTCTTGCAAAGATGTTCTTGCCATTATTCAAACAATTCATTCCCGATGTAATATCATCGAATTTAGCTAGTATAAATAGCATAGCTTTTAGCACTTCATATAGGAGGCACCCTTTATCGATATTAATAGTTCGCACTTGTTTTTTTTTCCTTTTTTTTTTTACCGTGTATGTCGCATATAATATACAATAAAATCACATCAAATAGTACCGATAAGCGAAAATGCATAATTTTATAGATAAAACCCAATAAAAAGTGCATTTATTTATAGTCATCTAACAATAACTTAAGCTTTCTTTTAAGATTAGTGAATATATTGTAAGTTCAAAAATTTTTTCGAACGAATAGAATTAAGAATATTAACTGCATTTTTGCAGAGATTCGAGAGCATTCAATGTAAATTTTTCTCACAAAACTCTTTCAATGAGTATATCTAATATGTAAGGTTTTTCAAAAATTTTTAAATGCATTGAGACGAATTTTATAGGTTTGCCTCTAAATCGATGAAATTTATAGGTTTCCTTTTAAGATTATAAATCTAACAATTTTCTTCTAATTTGTGAATTTTACAGGTTGCACTAGGAAAGTG
Source organism: Baylisascaris ailuri (assembly GCA_022845575.1). NCBI lineage: Eukaryota > Metazoa > Nematoda > Chromadorea > Rhabditida > Ascarididae > Baylisascaris > Baylisascaris ailuri. Next base: position 9,005 of record JAAVTS010002040.1, on the reverse strand, counting down.
TTATGGCTTCAGTTAGCGTGAAAAGAAACATAATCTTGGTAAAGTGTTGAATTAAATTATTGCTTATCTCATTTCTTAGCTACTAAACTAATTAGCTCTTTATTAATCGAATACGCCCAACTAAAGAGGAGTTGTTGCCTCCGATGGCTGATATATGGCGATGTTGATAGTTTCAGGAAATGTATAGAGGCGGCTTATGGTCGGACTGCCATGAACTTGAAGTTTTGTTGCACTAGAGATAGGGCGAATTGAGAGATGAGAGGAGGCACTATATTAATTTATTCCTACCCC
>JAAVTS010002038.1:14813-25476 GCA_022845575.1 Baylisascaris ailuri | reverse complement strand
ATATATAAATTATACATTCTAAAATCAATCAACTTATATTTTTGAAGTTGGTTCATTTTCAAACTTTAATTTCAAATCATTTAATTTTAGGAAGTAGAGAAAATACAATTTAAAAAATTTACCTCTAAGTTCATATGATTGCTAGTTTCACAAAATAGACATCCTCGCTGTGTAGACCATGCTTTACCGATATAATTAGCTAAATGATTGAGAAACAATTTGCTTGGGCCATTACCGTGAATAATCAAAGGATGCGTATTGTATAGTATATTTTCAACCTGAAATAATGCTAGCTGTAAGTTGTGTTCATCCAATGGCACTATCTTCTTCCATCACTTCCAATCCCTCTTCTCCGTCTATTTAAATTTCTTTCGCTTTGCCTTTCCTCAAATCCTAGTTCATTTTTGAAGACAATCGATAGAAGGAAGTTAATTTCATCAAGTGGAATAAATCGTTCACCTGCTTGAAAGCGTCCAATTTTTTCTTAGATAGGCATCGAAAAGTGCATAAATGCATATAAAACAATAATTATAGGTATTTATAGGTTAGAAAATTTGAATGGAACATTAAATTCGGCTCAAAGAAATATTTTGATGCCAATAACCAATTATAAATAAACAAACAAAAATAGAAAACAAAATAAAAACGTATCACAAAAAAAAAATTAAAATTGCGAAATTAAATGTGAAAACCATTTATTGTCCTCACAAATTGGTACCACAAAAGGGGGAAAAATTGATATTTTCTTTAAATACGAGCACTTACTTGAGCATCACCATTATCATCAAATTCTAATGCAATATCCTCTTTAACTCCATTTAAATTTTGAAAAATATATGACATCGGATCGAGTGTTATTTTCAATGAATTCTGCAATGAATAATAATTATGTGCAAAATATAACTTCAAAAATTTCCAATTTCTCCGAAAAAAAAGAAATGCTTCATAGTCATTTATTAGCTAATCAATGGAATTCTCTCTTTCTTATCAACTTTAAAGTTACTATGATAACCGCATAGATCGTATATGATAATTAGAATCGGATAACAAATATTCGAAGATAATTATTCTCGAAATCTGTTACGAACAATTATCTAAGATGAATCGTTGAAATATACGTACCATTGAAAAACTATATTTATTCATTATTTTATACTTAACATGTAAATAATAGGAATATTCAAACAATTATGACGCAATGCATTGTTAAAGAGTAAGGCGAAACTATGCGATATTTGAAGAGATGGAAGAATGGATAGGAAATCGAATCCTCCTTAATAGGAATGAAACATAAGGAGGAAGGAGTCGGAGTTGTTTTCAGTGGAGTTGTGCAATTTTCGGAGTCGTGTTCAGTGAAGTTGTATAATTTCCTAAGCAAGATTATTGATCTATGAACCGCATTTGTACATATGTTCTTTGTTGTGCAACTTAAAGCTGCAAGTTGTTATCCATTGTGTCAGTTGACTTATTTCTTTCGTTGCAAAAAATGAGCGAATAGTTCACCATCTTTACAACAGTTTAACATCTCACCATATGTGACTTTTCTTTTGCAACAATATCTTGTTCCAATACACTTGTGAACTAAACAGTTATCCAAGGCTATCTTCACATATTTTTAAGAAAATTTGAAAATATTTCTGAATTTTTATCAGTTGGAAAAAAATTTTTCTCAAGTGTTCATTATTAATAATGAGAATAAGTTTGCCATGGAAATTTCTTGTACGATAGCCAAAAATTTAAAAAAAAATTAAAATAAATATCTATGAGAAATAATTAGTCACATATTAAAGTTACAGAAATATCGAAGGAGGCTACTGCTTTTATAGGAATTCAATGGAAAGAGAAGCAATAGAAAAATCGTAGAGATGAAAAACTGTTGGAATTTGACGAAAAATATAATTGGAAACTTTCCAAAAAGTCAAAACAAAAACATTTTTGATAATAAGTAATCATTGAAAGTCTTACTCGAAGCTCCTCATTAAGGTAGACATTCGTATAATAAAGTTGATCATCGTCTTTGTCCGCTATGGGATATGCGTTGATTATTTGCCAAATTTCAGCAGCATAACCCATGAATAGACCCGAATTGAGAAATCTTAATAAAGAAAATTTCATTTAATAAAAAAAAACAAAAAAGAATAGTATAGGGGAAAAATTTTCGACGAAAAATAAATATGCAAATTTTTATTTTATGAAAGCACTAAATTACTCATAAATTAGACGCACCAAATATTTTTCCACAATTGGGAAATGAATAAAAATGCAAATTTCAATGGGATAGATAATTGTTATTGTAGATCTTTCTGTAATTTGCATTTAGAAACTTGAAATTTTATTATATATCTATTAAATTTTTGAAAAAAATTGATTAATTCATAGACTGCAGAATAGAAATTAAATTCATTTATATATCCTATAAATAACGACAATTTTATAAATATATTCACTAAATATCTAAATGATTGCATGGAAAATGAATTACCTTTTACCAAATCTTACAAGAGGATAGTTGGGTGCAAGTTCTTTTCGAGGCCAACAAAACGGTTCAGCAGCAAATACCACTCGATAATCACCATAAAAATCGAGAAGTTTCTCCAGAATTTGCTCTTCTCCACCATTGAATACAACATCATATCTTAAATATTTTGACGAAAATTAAATATTTTAAGGAAAATTAACTTAGGATGGTGTAAGTAGTAATAAGAGAGCCAATAAAGTAGTTCAGTTTCTTTAAAAAAACGACCATTTTAATGGAACCATTTTTGAAAATTGCCATATTGTTTATGAATTGGACGTTTTTAGATAAGGCGTTCTATTCTAATGTTCGCATGAGAAATTATTTTATAGCGCTCTTCTGCTCCAGCGAATATGATGCTTTTTTTTTGTTTTTGTTTTTTGTTTTTTTTTTGTTTTTTTTTTTGTTTTTGGAAGAAGGTCGTTTCTCTCGCACACTTATCCGGTGGGATATCAGTAGAATATTTGACAGCTGCTCATTTTTTTCAATAGCTTCATCCGCTCAAAACGATACAAGATTCGCATCGCCTACACCAGGAAATGCTTTGTTTTCTGTAGGGCCACCTTCACTGTCAAGGTTTCCGGTATCAATAAAAGCATTCAAACAGCAGTGATTATTGAAGGCGATAATAGAACTTCAAGAAAAAATAAAGCTTCATATATTGGAAGATGTTTGGTATATCTATCCGAGCAGTGCTTTTGCATTGCTAAACGTTTCAGCTGTCAATTGAATGCACGCATCTAATCGTAAGAAAAAATGTTGCGACAGTATTAGAAATTGAGTTTTCTACTAAATGATTAAATTTTAAACTGAGAAAAATTTGAAGTTTTTAGAGGTTTTTTTTTTTGAGAGAGAGATTCTGCTTTTATACGGTTACTGTTCTGCGATTCGTACTGCAAACGAAAAAAAACCGGAGTAAATAAAGCAAAGTCAAGCCGAGATACCTTTAATATTTCATTATCAACGTGTCTGATATTAAGGCACTAAGAATATAGGAGCCGAAAGAGATTAAAATAGCACACGATCTGTTGTTCATTCAAAAAGAAAGGTACGAATCTCTACTTTACTAGTATTTTCAATACTTAAGAAATACGATTGTTTTTATGAAATGGAAAATGAATGAGAAAAAAACAACTGAGATGATATTCTTACGCATCTACAAATAATAGAATAACGTCGTTTCGATCTTTATAAGCCTCCAAAGATCTCTTCAAAATACGAATTTTTTGACCACCGCCCTAAAATTACACAACATTGGATAAGTGGATATTATTTGAACTGATTTTTTATTATAGCTCAAGTTAGACGGTTTGATTACCGAGTTGAAAAATTTGCCCATAATTTACATCATGTGCAGACTTGCCGTCTATACTTCCTATTGTTCCATTAACTTCAAAAAGAAATTGCGGACATTTAAAATGCGGAAAAAAATTTACATTCATTTTATATCAATCGGTTTTCTGTTGATACCTGGCTAGTACAAAACAAACCCTTAAAAACAAAGTGGGCTAAACTCAAGAATCTCTACAAGGGAGGAAATGTGCGAATAGGTAGGGATGACAGGAGGGTGGGGGGGCGGGGTGGAGGGAAAGAAAGGTATGGAAGGGGGTGGAAGAGTAGTTGCATATGAAAGACAGTAAATCTCATGCATCCGATATACGTCGCATTCGTAGATGTGATTATGTCCTTGTCATATACGATGCCCTGAAGGGTGCACTCATCACACGAGGCAAAATTGCACATCGACATGCCATTTGTCGAACATTATAGAATCCAATTTTTTTAGAATTTTAAAAAATTTCGTCCTCTTATAAAATTTTAAGCTCTTTATTTCCCAAATATTCCTTAGGATTTCGCTAAAAACTGACATTTATCAATCTTTATTATTACCATCAATTAGATTTTCTTTTCTATTGAATAAATATGAGGAAATATATTCGAAAAATGCAAGGCATTCGGAGATAGATGAATTCAGAAAGGGTATGTAAAGAAAATATAAAGCAATAGCATTCAGAAGGAAATCAGAAAAGAAAGGATGGGGAGAAGTGAAAGAAACGCTTCAACAAATCTCAAAATCAAACTTCGAGTCACTCTTCTATAGAGTATATTTGCGGAGCGAATCACCTCCTTCAATTACTTCTCAAACATTTTATAAATCGAAGCATTCAACTTATACGGGTATTTTGCATTTTCATAATAAATTCCATAAATTTTTCTCTCCTAAAATATGTAGCGTATTTTTTCATTCAAAAATCTCTGCTTCAAATGCATCATCATTCTCGAAATTTTCAATCTTAGATTTAGATGTTATATTTATGTTGAAGCATAGTGATTTATAAGTGCTAAAAAAATGCGCAAAATTGAAGTTTGTTGATGCAAAATATGCATTTATAACCGAAAGAGTTTTCCAACAAGAATTGTGGAACCGTTAAATCTAGTAAAAGATGAGTCAATGAGGTGTATAATTTTATGCTCTTAGGGTGAGTTTCCCTCAAAATACTGGTTTAAAAAAAATCGTCTGATGGTGATTTACTTCTTAGTTCTTTCTAGATTTATTTAACGTTACGGCAGTGGTTCACTTCTTCAAAAGTAAGAAACGAAAAAGGAATGAAAGAGTAGGAAATTCCATCATGTCATCATCGATTAGTGTTTCAACCACCTGTTGTTTTATACCTGTTCGATACGTGTGTCTCCACCATTCCATTGTTCGCCGAGTCCGAACACATTAAGCTTAATGCCGAATGCTTCGGCCGACCTTCGCAATCGGATCAATCCATCTGTTTCATCTGTGGCCACTGTTACAACCACTAGAGACGGTCGTTGTAATTGTTCGCTTTCCACTAAGGCCATAATAGGCCAAAGAATAACGATCGCATAGCTATACCAGCGATCGGCTAACATACTTTACCTTTTAAAAAAATTTATGCCGATGATGAAAATGGAAAAATTTTTAACATTTCATTCGAGTAGCACAATCAATTCCCTTCATACTTCCGGTCTCCTAAATCTGAACCAAATTCTTCTCCGATCGTTAAGTCGTTTCAATGATTCTCCAAAAAAAAAAAAAGCCGTGCACTACGTGCAGAATGATTTTCGACAACGATTTAACGATTCACTGCAGAAGATATTTATTTATGCGTCGACGAGTCGAAAGAAACGAATTATTGAGAAAAGAGAAAAAAGGTTTGAATTGTGTCTGCATGTCTATTAAATTTTAATCCATCTGATGCAAACAGTGTCAACGTATGTCAAGGATTCGTCATTTTCAGCTCAATTGTATTTTAACGATTTTTCTTTCCTTCAAAATTCAACTAGAAACAGAGAGAAAGAAAAAGATAAACGAAGAAAAAAAAAGAGAAAATGATGAGAATAGAAAAGAAATATGAAAGTATTGAGAGGTGAAGAGGATATTTTTCATTTGAATAAAAACATCGGAATATCAAAGTATTTAAGTTATGGAAAATTTCCAGAATATTGTATATTTTAGTCAATATTTTAGTATATTCAGAATATTTTAGTCAAGGGAAAAAAAAATATTCCCATCAAGTATTGCATTTCCTCGAAATGCGATAGATCAGTGGAGACTCGGTTTGCAATATTATGGATCGAATATCGTAAATATTACCTATGAACATTTGCTCAATACAATAAAGATTTGCACGTCAAGAATATGTGAATCTAATTGTGTTCATGATATCACTATAATCGAAGCTCTAAACGCTGTTGAAGGAATTGATCGTGATTCATGCCACATCGCTGCCATTAAATGATGATTGAATAAATGCGAACGCAATTCCCGTAAAAAGAAACTAAATGAAACGAATTGTGCTCTCGAAGCGAAACTGTATTTAATCCTTGAACATCCTATCGAATCCATCCACCGCTAATGTCCTCAAGCGGTAAAGCATGAAAAAAGAGCGCTATGAAAAATTGATTCAAAAGATTTATAAAAGATGAGATTCATTTCACCGTATAAGAATATTTCCTGAAGATATAAGGTATTTTTTCAACCACTTCTTCCGAGTAAAGTATATGAATTGCTTTAATAAGCAGTAATACAGAGAGGAATATAGTGAACTAATTTAAAAGAATGAACAATATAAATGAAAATCATATTAATGAATAAGAAAGAGCAAAAAAAAATTATTTTTAATTTCCATACTTTTCCATTTATTCAGAAGAAAAAAACTTCGCTTTCATTTTTTTTCTTATGCAAATTTTGCTTCCCCATAAATCCTATCTTATTAACTGATTTACTTATGTAAAGCAATATAAGCAATAAGAGAAAATTAAACACTTAAAGAATATCTTCATCTCCGTTTTCTCTGCGATATTGTCTAAAAAAAAAAAAAAAAAAACTAAGTAGAAAAGTTTTCTCTAAAAGAAACATAGTACTTTACACATCCTCACTAATATTTCACAAAAAAAAAAAATCGAAATAGTCGTTCAAGCACTTTTTCAATGCCTATGATATTATACTTTCTAAACAAAAAAATTCTCTGGCGTTGAAAAAAGAAAGTTAGTGAAAGCAAGAGAGGCAATAATGATAAAATGCCATCGTTAAGAATAGTTTTACACGCTTAGCTTTAGTTCTTCGTCGTAAATATTAGCAATTCACTATGAGTTTCATTGCAAATCTAAACGAATATAGAAAAAAAGGACAAGAAAATATAGAAAATCAAGGAGGGAGTTTTTCGAATTTATGAAATATAATCGTCAAATTTTCTGTCAACATTCAAAAAGTGAGCATTTTTCATTGCTTCTTGCTTCTTTCGCTATCGTAGCAAAAGTGCGTTGTATTATTCTACACAATGCGTTATAGTCTTCTATGTCGTTTCGTTTCAAGGAATTGTATGAAACAACATTAAAAGCTATGCTTAAAAGATTAGTAGTTCTCCTATTACTTGATTTGTGAGAGCTTGAGAAGGATGGAGGAGGTATGGAGATGGAGAGGATTTCACGGCTTTTCTGCGGACACTTGAAAATCAGATACCGTAGACCACCAAACATAACCCCTCTTCATTCTAACACTTCCTCTTGGAGGTGCGAGTTCGAATAAGCCCTCCATCCTCAATTTCCATCTCTTTCATCTGAAATGCAGCCAGTTTTCTGGGATGTCTATGCAATAATTCCCCTAAATTTAGTCATTTTCTATCTTTATTACAATAGTAATTCAACAATAGTAATTACAACAACACAATAAATGCACTAACAAAAATAATAAAATAAAAGAACTGTGAGAAAAGCAACGATACTAAAACAGTAATACTTCACCTCAAACACAACAACTAATGTTTAAATCCTTGAAAAATTTATGCTTCTTACAAAGTTTTTAACAATGATTCTGGGAACTTTTTTAACACTAAGAAAAAATTTTTCTCCAAACTAACTTAATTTTTTGACTGAGAAAGAAAAATCTCAGCAGCTATCTGCTAATAATTTCGAATTTCTCCCACGCTACCAATTTCACCAATCATCGAAAATCGTCGATTATTAAACGCCACGAATTAGGAGACACTTCAAACGCTATAATCATCCTCACAAGGTCGAAGAGAGTGAATAATCGGAATTCATGAGGACAAAGAAATTGAGACATAACAACAAATGGAGAAGGCGCCAAACGGCTGGCGCAATGAGTATTTTTGTAGGCTGGCAGATTTAATAAGTGCTTTAAGAATATTGAAAGAACACTCACGACGGCCTAATATCGTGGAAGATATAAACAACAATTTTCGAAAAATTAATACCAAAATAATGTAGAGAAATCTTTGTTATCTTAATTCAGTTATCACTGTTCACTTTTAGCAAAATAGCGTTTGAGCAAAACGATTGCAAAAAATGTAAATATCCCCTAGCTTGGACGAAAACATATATAGATTTATAAAAATATATGAAAATCTATGAAAGTATAATAACTGCCTTGAGAGTATGAATTTACAAAAAATCTTTTCAATCAAAAAATCATAAATAAATTCAAAGAAATTAACATATTTCATTTAATGGTCTAAAATTGTCTTGAAAACAATAATAACAACAAAATACACTCAAAAGGTACTTTTGCCATGATCGATTTCTTCAGTCTCATTTAATTACGTCCTTCACTTAACGTAATTCAGCAAAAAAGTCGAACCAAGCGACACTAAAACCAAACATTTGCAGGCCCAAATAGATGCTATAGTTTAATTAAATATGGAATTGATTATGCTTTCAGAAGATATTACAAGAATTTCTGAATTTTTGAAAAATTTTTAAATGATTTGAATCTGATTGAATAATTCGATAGAAGGATTAAATTTTCATTTTAGTAGGATTAAATTTTAATTCTAGCAGAATAAAAAAGATGTGATAGAGGATTAATAAGGCATTGGAGGGAAGGAAAGAAATATATTAGTAAGCGCTACGTCAAGATTGATATCGTTTAATGATTATTTCCATTTTCAGTTATATTAATACAAAGTTTCATTCATAGATTGACATATATATGTATATAAATAAATCAAATAACTAATTAATTCAAGGGATATAATAAATTTTGTAATTATGAGGATGCCGATACAGTGAATAATAATAAGTCAAAGGTGGCGTCCACATATCTGAAAGAAAAATGACTTATAGATACAATCTTTGAGGAGGAATAATGCTAATAGGTAATGAGATACGAAAGGAGCGATCATTGTTTAGGTTGGCATACGTGCAGCAGAAATAAATCGCTTTACACAATGAGTGCTCGGCCTAGCGTTATGGACGGCTGCTAGTGAGGAGGCACTTTCCGCTAACACATTGACCCTGCAATCAGGCAGCCAACAACACTCATCGTTCGTTGGTAAGCACCGCCTAGATCGAGCAATACCACCCAACACACTTTTTCCATTACACTCTTATAACTTTAACACATTTTGCCTTATAATGCAACATATACATACATACAAATATAGCACATTTTGTGTTATTCGTCGTTGTTCCGCTCTATTTCAAAGTTTTTTCTTCTTTCTTTTCGACCAACTATATATCGCTCTGATATTTATCTAACAAATTGATTAAAGATGAACATTTACCAGGTGTTAAAATTGTAGATTGCCTTGAAGAGTTTCGGCATGAAGCTTTATATGCAAATAGAAACAGTGAAGATGCTTCATAAAGTATTGCAATAAATTTTGCAACACACCACAGCTTGAAGCTAAATGAAATATCATTGTGCATCGTGCGCCCTAAGGCTGCATCTATGTTTAGAGGCAAGATAGGTTTCATTATTGCAAATAAAAACACACGCAGACACAGTGTCAATCACCATAAATGCAATAATGCAATTTTGAAGAAATTAGCAAAGACGCAAAAAATCGAGAAAATTGCAAATGTTCCCAAGAAATATTGCTGTAAATGCAAGTGATGAACAATGAAAAAGATATAAATAAATGTTGCAACGTTGCATTTCGATACCAAAATTGCAAATGTACGCACTACTGATCGCTATTACTAGATTAACTTAGAATCACTTGAGTACTATTGTTTCTAATAACCATTTTTCCTAATTTTGCCAACGAAAATCAATTTAAAAAGGATACTAATACAATTATGTCTACTATTATCAATATTTTTAATACTGCAAAATATTGGTAGCACTTACTATTATCACCATTGTTAATATTAATAATGGAGATAAGCCGCATTTTGTAGGATATGTTCTTCGATCACCAAAAGCTCATATAGTTGAATGCCGAATTCAATTTGATTTTTCCGTTGTGCTGCTAAAAAAAAAACGAATCCTATTGAAGCGCGCAACGATATAGGATGTTTGATTTTATTGGATTTCATTTATCTATTATTCTGTTTTCATTTCGTTCTTTTTCTTATCTCCTCATCCTCTCACTTTTCTACTAATATCGGTGAATTAACGAACTTGACTTGAAAACCTCAAGTGCATACTAGCAGATTTAAATGGAGAATTGAAAATAAAAGACCAATAGAAATGCAAAACTTGATTGCTATGATAGGTGAGCTCTTGAAATTCCTCTTGAAATTTCGTTGATCGAAACAACTAGTTGCACGAACTATTGACAAAAAAGTAAACACATCTCATAGAATGCTTCTACTTAAATGAAATCCCGTAACTGAAAAGAGCGATTAATTCATGCTACGGTCTTTTTTTTT
>JAAVTS010002037.1:11777-32524 GCA_022845575.1 Baylisascaris ailuri | reverse complement strand
GGGGGTGCATTTCTTTTGTTAAAAATTCCAAATGAAAAAAAAAAGAATCAATGAATTCACATCGAAAACGCATCGGTAGGTTCGGCTGCTGGTTTGTTGTTTTTAACGGCACATTTGCTGTGGAAAAATGATTGCGCGAGGCAACTCACTTTTCTATGCTGCTCGTCTCCTTATCAATCATTTCCCCGTGCACGCAGTGTCGCGCATGCAGTTGCAAGTTTGAGAACACCTTTTGAGATTCTCTCATTGAGGGACTCCATAAAATAGCATTGCGCAATTCAATCATAATTGTTTGGTATTTGGTTTCTGCTAGTATATTTAGCACTAAAATGGATGCTACTTTTTGAGTTAATTGTAAATTCGAGTACTTTAATTGACGTAACTATGAGATATTTCACATGAAAATCTCCCACTAATCGGAAGTGCAAAGTCTTAGAAATTATCCATTCCAATTAAATGAGAAAAAAATTTTTCTTGCGAATTGAGTAATTCTAACATTATTTGGCATTAATAAACTCAATTAATCAGTAATTACTTGCGTAATTTCATGCGTGCACACCTGTTATGCCCTATTCTGAAAAATGCCATTCACTTTTCATAGGTAATTTACGTGTGTGTGCAATTTCAACAGATTTTTAATATTTGCACTCTCTTATATATTTCGTGCAAATGGAATAGTGCTGCAATATTTAACGTTTTGTTGGCAGTGCTGAACGAGTGATTAGCAGCTCTGATTTGCGTTTTTACTTTGATGAATCAGAACAACACAGTACTAGAAGCGTTTGTTAGACGAGCGAAACCGAACCGACCAGCTGCTGTAGAGAGCAGTCAGTTTTTGTGTTCGTTGCATCTGCAGCTTACCGCGTGCGGCTGAAACGACGAACAACCCCACCACATTTAGTAAAGGTAGTGTGTATGATGGTAAACATGCATTGGCATCGCATCTTCAGTGATCATATCATTTACGCGTTTAGTGCGACCTTGATGACCGATGACCTTTCTCCTTTTTTTTCTGCGAATGGAAAAAGTCGAAAAAAAGCTTAGCGACAATAAAGTGAAAACTCTTTTGCGGCTCCAGCAGAGCAGAGTCAAAATTAGTGGCGTTGTGAAATTCCTTTTTACATATTTTTAATTTTTTCAACCTTGAATGGAGAGAAAACGCTTTTCTTGTTTTTCTAATTCACTGAGAAATTTAGAAGCACCGAAAAAGTAGAAGAAACAATGAATAGAGTGAGATATTTTGTTGGAATTTTAGCACGAATACCATATTCATCAGCAACTGTTTTTGAAGCGAAAAAGAAATTCTTTTCCTTTATAAAACTATGAGAATTTCTTCTGAAACTTAAGAGGAGCCAGCGAACGTAAAAACTTAAGTTGCCTATCTCCTATAGTTTAAAAAAAAAAGTGAACTTTAGTTCAAACGCGAATGTTTTCAAAAATTCGAGCATATTATCTACTTCAGCAGTCGTGAACAAATTTAGATACATACTTAAGATGGCATAGCATACGTTTTCATATTTGCTTTTTTCTTAAATACTCATACAATAGATGAATTGAGGCGGATATTTACCGCTATTTTCACTGGAAATATTTGCACAAATGAAAGGAAAAAACACTCGAAAGCGGTAATCAAAAATATACTTGAAAATCAAAAGCTGCTTCGATATTTAACATGGTTTGCCTTGCATTATCGATTTTACCCTCAACCAAAAATTCAACACTTACGTACGAAAAATGAGTGCTTTGATAAACTCGACAAGTACTATGTGGCGCTAATATTTTTTGCATTTGGATTCGATTTTCATTTGTGTAGAGAATATCCATGACTGAAACCGGATTTCTGTTATAAGGAAAAGAAATATTGTTCAACAAACCTCGCCAAGTTTAATTAGCCGATGTAGCAGATTTCTTTCTTTTTTTCTTTCTTTATTTTTTTATTCATGCGTATCTACATGTGCATATTTATTTATACATGTATTTTTATTAATATATTCTTAAGTAAGGCTCTCTTATTAACAATATTTTTCCAACCTCCGAACTACAAAAAATAGTGGCATCATGAATAAGAAAAAGCTACCCCGAAGCATGTTATGAAAGAGGCAATGAGCCGATTAACGTTTGACTGCATTGCTCATGAGCATTCAAAAACAGTATTTTTGCAACACAAACAACAACCTGTCAGGTGTTCGCAAGCGAAGGGCATATCGTCGCATTTATGAACTCCTTTGAAGTTTGCCAAAAAAAAAAGTCAGCAGGTAATTTATCGACAATTTGATGCACAAATGCGTCATCATGCGATGTTTTCGCACGCTCATTGCCAACAATAAAAAGTTGCGATTTTCTCTATGATCAGCTGATACACCATTCTACCTGCACAACTTTTGGTTCAAAAAAAAGAGGAAAGAAACTAACTAGAAGCAAACTGAGTGCATTTGCAACATTGTCGCTTCTTATAGTAATGTTTGTTCGTGTGGTTGAAGCGTAGATGCTACGAGACGATTGCATTATCACTAAGTCAGCGCATATCGCAGATCATTAAAAGTGCCATTTCGCAATGTGCAACATTTTGCACGCAAAATGAACCCAAAATTTTGAGTACTTTTCTAATGAACGTCGATTTCACTTATGATCTTTTGATGCCGCTAATACTCATAGGTGATTCGTTTATTTTCTTCTAAAATATTTTTTCGATTAAATTTTCTAGCATATTGCATTTTTATTGCATTTTTTTCACTATATTTCACTATTACACTATTGCATTTTACTACTGTATTTTTCATTTATTGCATTTATTGCATTATATTTGCAATATATTTGAATTTTTCTCCGCTGCACTTTTTTCTAGTATTTCTCTTTTCTTTTTCTTTTTTTTTTAAATCACAGATTGATGCCCGTTGTTAGATCCGATTGCTGCTGAATGTGTTGCCGCGCTTTTAAGGTTCCGTTTTTGTTGAATGATTGTGAAATAAGAAAGGTTATTCTAGTTGAAAAATATCCCTAAACGTTTATGAGTTGCTTTCCAACCATACTTCACTGCTTCATAGCGTCAGTTGTTTGCTAAACATGCACAATTTTGACTGTTGCTTACCTGTCTTATCATTCATAGGAGAGCGTAGCCGAACATTGAAAGAATCTGTTTGCGATATCAGATACGGACTGCATCGTAGTCTTAAAACTGTCAAAGCGAGATAAACCGACACTTGCGCCAATCACTAGCCCCTTTGCCGTTTTCTTGAAGCTCTCAATGAGAACACTAGTCTTTTGTTATGGTTTCACGGAAGCACTTCAGCGGCAATAGTTGACCAACGGAACTATCTCCAGGACTTTAGTTGGATTGAGGCTGTTTGCCTGAGTTACTCTATGGCACTGATCATTCCATCCTCACTCTATAGTTTTCCCTTGTTTGAGGAGTCTGTTATTAGTCTAGGTGTGCGATTAGGAACGTTGCTTTCTTTTCTAAGGCCTACCTAGTTAAGAATAATCAAGAGAAACGACAAACTTACTTTAAAAACTGCTACTGTTCTTATGTCGGTGAAGAGGTTTTCAGCCATAATCGCACCAGCGAGGAAGATTATCTCACAAGTCAATGCTTCAATCATTGCTTAAGTGTGATCCGCCTTATAGATGCTCCAAGACATTTAAAAATAATGCATCATTTGGCTTCTTTAACTGTGATGCAATGTTCGCTTTCTCACTTGCATTTCTGCCTCTTATTCTCGATTCGACGAACATGCATAGTCAACTTTTTTCATTCTATTTCGGGAAAATTTCACAAGCTGAGGATCAACTTTTTTTTGGCTGAAAAATTTGCGCTTTAAAAAAAATGTAAATCACTTCTGCGAATGGATGCTCTGTATGAAAAAGGCCGTTTGCACGAAATAGAAATGAATACTATTATTCCAAGGAATGGATCAGCTTTATGAATGCGCGTTCGAAAATAAAGAATGATGTTAGGCTCTATTAGATGTCAATGAAAGGTGGTTTAAAATGTAATCACAAAATTGCTTAATTAATTCGCGAGTTGAAAATACTGAACAAATTGATGCGTACATGCATTGCACACAAAAAAAAAAAAAAAAAAAAAACGGCGTTTTAGTGCATTTCACGGATTTGAGATTCCTTGATTGTATAAAAAGATGCAAGAAAAAAAACTGAACAAATTTTGCTCTTCAGATAATTTCCTTTCGACATTTCTTCACAGTTTATTGAACATAATTTTTTTATTGCCAGAAATTTTCAAATCTTCCCTGAAGTTTTTCATCATCTAAGTCAAACTCACTTTCAAAAATCCTGAAGTTCTGCTGTTTCCTTCTTCCCGCTCCCCTTGCCATCCCTACCCTAATCCCCTTTCACTTTCCTCTTCGTCAGTTAGTTCTCACAGTATCAGGTGAGCGCGACTGCAAAGCATTAGGTTTTTAATCCCAATATCAGTGATAACAGCTGTCTGATGAGCGATGAAAAAAATTCTCGACAGGCAGTCTCGCATTTGTTTGCAGACGGTGCTTTCACTTCTTATCAATTTCAATTGTAACGAGGCTGAAAATCGTCTTAATGGCAGTCAGATTATGATGCTAGTCGTACTAACATTGATGTTTTTGTGAAGAACACATCCTTCATTGAGGTCTGTTCTCAAAAATTTTTGAACATATTTCTTTCCGCTGATATTAAAAAAAAAAAACGAATATTTTTCAGTCGATTACCCTTAACACTAAAAAGCTTCGAGGCATATTAATGGGTTGCATTTGTCGGCTTATTGCGTTCTTATTCGCGTATTTTAACGGCAGACAAATACGTTGAATGATATGGAGAGTTTTTTGTTTGTACGTTGTTTGCTGCAATTTTTTTCCATCTTTTTTTTCGGTCTTTATCGTCATGTGTCATTCGACTTGACGTGTTTGCGTGGATACTCGGACTTAGAATCTCTCGAACTTCTGCTGCTTCTTCCTTTCTTGAACTTTGCAGCTTCCTATTCGCACAAAACTTCTGTGATAGTTGTACTGAATGTATCGATTAAGTGATAAAACGAACACTTCACTTATCATTTAGTGCACATTACATATTCATCTTGATTTCATTAATTTCTGCACTCATTGGTTCACTTATTTTGAGTTGTCAACATTTAACTGCTCTTTTTGAGTAGTGTCTTTCATCTCTTCCCATGTAATCTTTTCTTAAAAGATATATGGCTTATGTATTGCGAACATTTCGCCCGCAGCAATCACTAATCACTATGATAATTTAGTGATAAAATATTTTAGTGATTTCTTCATTGCAATCAGTTTATGCGTATAGGCAAAATGCTCAAAATACAAATGTCATTACTCTTTTTACTCGTAATTTCAAAATATAATTGTCGAATCAGAACTGCAAATGATTAGTTCAATAATTGCTGAGTTTATTATTCAACTAGATAATCATATACAAAAGTGACTATACAAAATTTTTTTCTTGTATTTAATCGAATATGCAAATCGTTCATTGAGGCATTTATAATGAACGAAAGAATCGAGTTTTTCTCTCTTTTGCTTGTGTTAAATAGCAACGAATGCATTCCATTATTTAAGGCTTAACGGAGTAAAATGCAATATTCGCTCATAATGCAGCGATACTCACATCAATATGCAAATCAAAAGCGTCACATACGACTATAGAAAGCAGCTTGTGTCTAGCGTATATGCGCGTTCGCTCCAATAATCTTCACACTAAAGAGCGACAAAATTTCATCACCGGGATTCCAACCGTTCCTCTCTAAACAACAGTGAATATGCAACCAAATGACTACAAAACGTATACGATAAGAATTAACGTGTCGTAAATTTTGGAGTCTTAAGAAGTTGTATTATCTTTTTTTTTCTTAATCACATTTTTAAATGACCCAGGAAATATGTAAGCATTAAAAGGAGCGCAAGAAATGAAAACGATTGTGAATTACTATAGGAATCGACAATCTTATCAATATAAACCTACTTGCATGTTGTGTTTTGCCGAATAAATCAAACTGTTAGGTTTTTTCTAACCTCATTTTTCTTATGGCCCTACTATTTCGAGTTATAGAAATTCGAAAAAATCTGCGGAGTTTATACTACTTTATGAATCGTTTCTTCAAAAACTTGAGAATTCTCGAACTTCGGAGTTGTTTAATCTGACTGCAACATGTACTATATCTGCGAGCGTCAGAAAACCAAACCAGCCTTACAACTCCTCTCTCTCGCTCTCTCGCTATTTGCATATGCAGTATCAAAGGCATCGAATCACCTCCATTCGACCTTGCAATGACGACATGGATTGATGGTGAACAAGATGATAGGTGAATGAACACATCAGGTGTTCGAACGTCGGAAAGGGGTCAAGCTGTTGCCATAAGAGTCATATGCTGTTCTTTGTTACCAAACACTCGTTGCATTCATACTGTATGATGCAAAACATAGCCGATGTGAACCCGCCGAGCAGCGCCTATCTTTTCGCGAAGCCATTTGTCTGTCCTAATGTGTCGAAGTTTCAAGCATTTCTGCGGCTGCAAGCAGTACCACCACTAATCTCCTCTATCCTATATCGTGTGTCATTTAGTTTGTGGTTACTCTACTTGAAGCCTAGCACTTCGAGCAGACTTTTTTTTGCGCTTACAACAA
Source organism: Baylisascaris ailuri (assembly GCA_022845575.1). Taxonomy (NCBI): domain Eukaryota; kingdom Metazoa; phylum Nematoda; class Chromadorea; order Rhabditida; family Ascarididae; genus Baylisascaris; species Baylisascaris ailuri. Next base: position 25,895 of record JAAVTS010002037.1, on the reverse strand, counting down.
TTCCCTTGGGCATTGTGGTATACGTGCTGCATTAAGTTCTCCTCGTTTTGCAATCGAACAAATGCATCTTGCGCGTTTGAATTTGTCGCGTAATCTCTATGGCTTTCCAATACGGGCATGGCATTACCCCGTTCGTCACTTTTTATTACGTTTGCTTCATCACGAGTTGAACAGATGCACCATCCCTCATTTCAGTAACTGATAGAGGTGACGTTTCCAGGTGGTGTTGTATTGATGTAAGTCTATTATATTGTTAGCATCTTATGTGTGTTTGATGAATGATACAAGTACAGTTAAGAGCACACGCTAACAATGCCTAAACTTTTAATTTTTGATGCACTGAACGTGAACCGGGAAGTTGTTTTTATCGAAGCGGCTCATTTTTCCCTCTTGGACTTCATTAAAGAAATGTTTCATCCGCAGAGTTTCTCTAGAAAATTTTTCTTCCCCCCCCCCTCCCGCTCCCCCCCCTCCCCTCACCCCGCAAGACAGATGCAGTTGATAATCCTATCATATGTAGGGCAGCTGTTGTTCTTTCTAAATGATGCCAAGATTTTCTGCCATTCTTGTTAGGTTGTTGAGGATATTGGCTATTGATTCACGACATCAGTAGTTTGTATCGTTGATCTGATGAGCATTGGAATGCTGTGTGCATAAACTTATATATGCTACTGCTTCAAATTGCTTTCTCATACATTTGTCTTAAATGGCTCTATAAATGGTTTTATCGAAAATGGCAAATCTATGAAAATGGTATATCCGTTATATAGACATGATATATCTATAAAAATCGTATATAAAGTAGTATGTCGAAAATGGTATATAGCAGTGACGTATTTATTCATTTTTTTAGATGCAAGGATTTTGGTCAATTAAGCGGAAATTCTTAGTTGCACAAATTTTGGAGAGAATCTCAATTTTCAACAAAATCAACAATCTCTAAAGGCTTGAAGCTTCGTGTTATTTGACCTTCTTAAGTAGGTTTCTCAAGTATTTAGGGCAATCTTCATTTTGTCGTCTTTTTTTAATCATCTGTTATCCAGAGATTTATTTTATTGAGGTTTCATTTCATACTTTCAACATATTCTCGTTTTACGCATGGATGAAGTCGAAATTCCATTCTCAAGGTTGCCTTATGGCGCCAAGTTTTTTCTTTCTTTTTTTTGCTTTTACAAAGATTTTTATAGTTTTTTGGAGGATTTTGGCCATTGAGAGTATCAAAAGATTGGCAAAGTTTTGCTGAGAGAGAACCTCGTTGATAATTACATTTTATAAGGAACTTGAAGTGCTGCATTGCATTTGTTTATAAAAGTGACCAAGTTTTTGCCGTTTTGCATAATCGCGAGTGACATCTCTTGATTCTTGCCGTTATGTGAGTTGTGGCATCTGAAGACGTTAAATAAGTAGATTGGTTGTTGAGAGGAAATAGCCGGCTAGCGCCGCATAGTTGCTTGATTCAACATATTAGATGGAAACGCAGAAACGTAGAAAATTAAAGAGGCTTGCTTTGATGTGGCCATTAAGCTGCAGTTAGCAGATCTTTGTTAAAGTTTTGTCGCTTGTTGCAGCACTATTTTGCCTAAATATGCAAATCTGGCATCGAAAAAATGACTTCAAATCTAAACGTGTCGCCAAGTTCGCGCTCAAAGTTGCCGCGCTTTTTATAGCGCAACGCAGACCATTACGCTCACCTCTAGAGTACTTTTGCACCATGGTTGCTGGCCAACAAATGCGCTTACAAATGCACGTATCAGCTTATTCATACTCTCGAATCCTCCTTCACCTTCGATCACTAGGCAGCCATATTTTTTTTCTTTAATTTTCTTAGTTGTGATGCGATTCCTTCTTCACATAATTTTGCATACCAAAAATATAGTCAATGTTTCAGGAGTTTGAGGTAGGCTTTTGCAAAAGAATGCCTGCAGCTATCCACATGTTTCTATTTCCACATTTCCTTCTGTCTCCAAGAGATTCATTGTGGTCAGTGTAAACTCGTGAATTGAGCCCTAGTAATCAAGTTCTAATTTATGTCCCTAACATACAATTTCTTTCTACAATTCTCAGGTGAATAATTGGGTAGCTAAGCTTTCTACTCGATAATGTGAGTTGGAAAAGCATCACGAACACATCGAGTTGTTCAATCATATTTTGCACCGTAATAGCGGTAGTCATAGTTTGTACCTGTATGCCGTGACGAGTACAGATTATCCATTAAAATCGACTTAGTAGTAGACAACCTGGATTGTGGCATTATAAACATGGTATCTGCTGATTGCCGTTCACATCATCAACGCAATATAGAGAAAATTGAACTGAATGCGAAATGTATGTCAGATGAGCAGTTGACAGATGTTTGCATCGACTGTTTCCATCGAAAGGATCCTATAAAAAGAAACAGCGCGCCTGACAATAACCAGTTTATAAGTGATGAAAAAACGTTAAACATGTTGGCAGTTTTGTTGCTGAACGTGATCTTTGATCGCATCTCATATAATTTTCTCCACATTCAGTGATATCTTAACAATTCAAACTATTATACTGGTAATTTATCGTGTCTTTTTCACTATTACTCTCTGTCACTTCCGTCCTGTTGGAGGTGAATGAATTTTAAAATGGTCAAAGTTTATTTATTTACTTAGTTTTTAGACAGAGCTTTCTCATTTCTCATAGGCGCAATTTTCGTTGTCTTCTTTTGAACGATATAAAATATTAGCATAGATCAAATTTTTCGCCATGAGTAATTCTATCGGAGAGTAGATATGTAAATCAAACTCCATATGTAGGAACTTTTCCATCCTCGTTATTTTGTTAATTGCAGGTGTTTATTTAAAAATGCAAATGCATTGATACCACTGCAGTTCGCTAAACTGTTCAACTCTAAATCATATAGATTCTAAGGGCAGAGAGATGAATTTTTCCACATCTCGTGTGCAGATTTGCTTAATAAATATCGTTTCATCTGGCATAGTGACATGAATAGTATGTCGCATACAATATGATGTTAAATGTATACAATTTTTATCTGGGCGTTAAGCTGTAATTATGCTCACATAAGTTGTATTCTTCACTATCTCTAAGACTTACTAAGTTTGCAAGTTGTAGTCTTATCTCTTTCGGATTTTCTTCGTTTAAGACGTCCTTTCTCTAATTCTTTTAACTTGATCAAACCACCATTCCATTGATAATTCTTCACTAGTAGTCTATCAAATGAGTCTGCAAGGAGGCAGTGGTAAAGTGAAGATAAAGGGCTCTATAGAAAGTTATTCTATAGAAATGATGACCGCATTCTGATTTTCTGACATCTATGAATGAAACGCCTTTCCGCTTTGGCTTATTAGAATAATGAGCGCCGTTTCGCATAAAAGTCTTCAAATCTATCCATAGCTTTATTTGTAGCATTTGATAATTCGTGCAGTTTCTTTTTTTTTTCTTTTTTTTTTTAGCAACTTAATGATGTGTGAGCATCACTAAGTTGCTAAAAACTTTTTTTTTTTTTTAATTTAACTAATAATTATCAGCTATTTTCATCGATTGTCCACAACGATATTATTTGCTTTAATAATCTCTGAGATGTTTCCAATAAATCTTACGCAATAATAACTTCTAATAATTTTTTTCAATTTCCTCTTATCACTCACTTCACATACAATGATTCCGTTTTGTTTCGCTTATTTCTTCTTTTTATTTATGTTCGAGTGTATTTCTTTGAATATGAATGCAAATATTTCTTAAAATCAAACTGAAGCTTTTTTTTTCCGGAAGTATTGCAAAGCAACATCTCTTTTTAGCGTTTCACAAATTGTTCTCGTTAGTAGGCAATTAACCACCTAATAGTAGTGATCGTTTCGTTTTTGCATCAAAGATTTCCATCGTATTTCCTGTCATATTGGTTTACTGATTTATTGAGTTCAACTTCATCAAAGTCAAATACCGTTGCAACTGCAAACGTTTTTTTTTTTTATTTTTACGAACATGTTAATGGCAAACTGTAGTAAGTGAACGTTGTAGCTTTATAGAAAACGATTGAAATCGACCACATACAATAGTAGGAAAGGAAGACAGAGGGGTGTAGTATGAAGCGCTCTCTCCTCATTTATACTTTAGTGCAAATAATACTGCCCGTTAAATTTGGCAAATAACGATGAGAGGGATGCCCGATGTTGCCAAAATACGCCCTTCGCTTCGATTTAATTGATAGTAAATGTACGCCCGAAATAGTGAACAAGTACCACAAAATGCGTATTCATATTTGTGTTTTGTTTACTTCCGTCATGATATTTTACTTTTTTTATATTTTACTATTCTTTACTTTTTATGATATTCATATGATATTTTGCTCTTAATTAAATTTTACTCTTTTTTTAAAAACTTTTCACGTATTTGCTGATTTTTGAGCTATATGTAAAGTATAGTTCACAAGGGATACTTTTTATGTTGTACTTCACGCATGTCACTGCATCACTTGACCCATTCAACATGACGTTATCGACGATTTGAGTTTACCTTATGCTGAATACAAAGTGTAGATGAATTTGTTGGATCGTTTGAGCAGTTGTAAAATGCAAACAGCTGTTAGCAGCATATGTTAACATTGCATAAAGACGTTGAAAAAACCGTGACGCTCCTATTGGGCCGATTGCGCCACAAAGAGAAACTCACAACGCCAAATGAATTTCAAGTTGGTTTATTTGTCGTTATGCATAAAGCAACAGTTGCTGAACTTCCTCCTTTAGATGAGGAAATTTCACATCGATGAAGTCTTAATGAGGACTAAAACAGTGATTGATCGATTTGTGTATCACTTGCTAAGATATTATAGATGTTGCTTTACAATTCTCTAGAATAAGTTGATGTCAGCGGGTTCGGATTGAATGCTGGAAAGGCGGGAGTGCATTAGTCTGATCGTTGAGATATATTTGATTTCATTGGCAAGGAAATGGATATCCATTATCTTGTTTAAATACTTGTTTACACTTCACGAATGCATTCAAACTGCATGGTTGTTTATTTAAACTGTTCTGCCATCTCATTTGTGTGCATGCATTTGCTTTGAAGTTATTGATTATTTAAGTAGCGAATAGTAAGCGAATAGTTGTTTAACTGCTGATGAAAATTTCATCTCGACGATGTGTCCGAATTCGTGAATTGCCATTTTTGTCGCAGAAGAAACCTGTGCAGGCGATTTCGCTTCCCGAATTTTTTATCTAAGCCTCATCAGCTCTACACTGCAGAAAAAAACCTAGTGGCAAATCTGATGGGCGCATAACGCAAACGCCTTGAATAAAGCTACCATCACCTAGGACAAAGTAGCGTAATATTTGAAGTCCCGGCTTATAATATAACTAGCTTTAATTTTGTTTGAAAGTTGTGGCTATTGTTAATGGCGAGTGGAGACTTTTGCCGGCAACAGGATACAAACTAACTGCCTTCCTCTTTTTGAGCAGATGCGCTAACGAATTCTGCTTTAGCGCGCAACTTTAGAGATACGGCTTTTTAAAAACTGCACCAATAACTTTCCGATCATCTTATACGTTTTCCAGCTGAAATAGCTTTGATGCTAATATCTATGAATACGATACTCGATCAGTTGGCATTTCATTGACGAATTATGGAGCTTTTCTATAATTATAAGCATCTTCTACGCACTTGTAAGTAAATAGTGATTTGAAGCTGAAAATCTTCAGACAAGTTTTGCCATCCGATCTGTTCAATTTTCTAAGGTGGCAAGACTGTGATCTTTAACTTCTTGTCCTTTTTAATTTCAAGCGTGTAATTGAATTCATAAGCAATTTCCGGTTCTCATCAATTGTTTATGCGTTGGATTTGGTTTATATTTGCAGTCAGTGGTTCTATGCAAGCGGCATGTGCAAATTCCCTTATCTTTGATCAACTATGATTTCGTCGGGGTACTGCTCGCTTTTATTTAAGTATTAATATTACGTTAAATATAATATTATGTTTCGTTGTTTTTAGGTTATTATTAGTATATCTAGCAGGTTCAATGCTATGACCAATGCTGCATTGTAGATTTTCCATTTTTCTAAAACTATTCGCTTTTGCCTATAGTATATCAAACAATAGTCGCAAATATATTTGATCAAGTTTGCACTAAGGAACTCACGAATGCAATAATTTTCTCCATACAAAATCCTATTTTAATTCTCCGAATAGCATCATTTGAATCTTTCGCCCTTTTCCGCACTGAATTTCTTGTTACGGCATCGACAAGTTGAACTGCAAAGAGCGTTTTTCTTATCAATTCCCCTTGTAGCCTTTCCCACGCATTTTTTTTAATTTGTTCATTTATTGGATTGTTCAGTTCTTTAGAGTTTCTTCCACGCTTTAAAGTGCTCAAAATTTCACTTTTATGTCTGAAACACTGGATAAGTTTTGCAAGGTTTTGCAAATAAAAGATAAGGCGTCTACACTAAAGAGGCCGACGAATATGCAGTGTTTGCGCTTCCATCAAACTGACCGTTTTCATATAGGTTGAAAAAGCTTTGCAACAGCGATTATTCGTTCATTTCATACCAGGCGAGTAGAATGCTTCTTCTGGAGTGCAGGAAAAATGGATTCTTACCTTTAATGGCTCTTTATGCTTCTTTCTTTTTGCCCTTTCCATCATTTTTTCGATGATCAGTGGAATAGGCCAGCGCATTTTTTAGGTCCAGAAAAATGTTTTATTGAGTAAATTTTCAGAGCTCAGTTGTGCGGAGTCGTTCCCCTATTTGATGCTTTAGGACGTGAGTTTAATTTTGAATCATTTCTAAGTGGTTTTAATCTTAATTACATCCGTTTCGAGAGATTGACTAAAAAATAGCATAAGTCTAGATACGTTTAAATTTTCTCGATGCTTAATGCAAGCTCCTAATTTTGAGATTTGCAGAAATAAACGATAGGACGCTTAACACACGTCTCCTTATCTATTGTTGCACCCATGTGTTCGTTTCTTGCCGTTATCGCTTGGCAATATGTGAGGAATGGGTTGTTGTTTTTTTTATTCGTTTCGATATCCCCCAAGCGTTGCTTTAAAACCATGTGATTTATTACATCGCACTTTAATGTTTTATTTTGCACACATTATTTATGAGAATATTTCAATCATTTTTTGTCGATAATTTGTTGAACATTAGCATAGATAGATATATTTTTGCATAGATATGAGACGAAAAAGAAGTTAATGATATTAGATGGTTGTTGTATTATGTTGATCCAAATGTGAAATAATTCTAAGAGGGGGAGGGAGGGGGGAAACGATAATAAGTAGAAATGAATTCAGCATTGCTTTGAAACTGTTTAATAGCGGCAATGATAGATGCTTAATGCAAATCTAAGAAGGCGTACTTTGTGAACGTAAGATTGATTCGCTTATCTTCAATTTGCGGATTTTTGCAATGCATTTTTTATTTTTTTTTATTTTTTGAATAATTTCAAAACGTACGCTTGCTTGCTTTTCTACTCTCAATCGTTTTGCTTTTTTTTCTTTTTTTTTTTTTTTCTGTTTTTGTTAATCATGTCAATATCGAAGTTCGCATGTGCCATAGAGAGGCGTTATAAAACTCGAAGATAAATATTTAGGAAACACTAGTAAATAATGGTATTTCTAGATTGAACTAGTCTGCTGGTTCACTTTTATTAAGTAGAATATTTGTTTGTTTGGTTGTTTTTTCGCAGTGGAATTAGTGCTCTTTGAGGGAACTGCTTGCTGACATAATGAGAATATGTTGCGCATTTCGCATTGCTGTTTTTTTGTTGTTGTTTTTTTTTGATCATGCCAAAGTTGCAGCAATATTTGGGCTGCCTAGAGCTCGTCTAGAAAAAGCGAAGCGCTTGCCTCATCATTCTTTAATACCGTCGCAGCGTTATGCAGTGCACTCAGAAACTCGATTACGGAAGCTGTCGAAACGCCGATTACGTACTTTAGAATGCCCACAACGCGTACTCCTACTTAAGTTGGAATCCACTCATCTAGCAAACGCTTTGAAGAGGCTCATCTAAGTAAATAGGCTTGCATCGCCTTAGCATATATAATAGAATTGCTTCTCCCGCTCGATTAGGTTGTTGTGCAAGGTGTTATCCTCTCATAGCACAAGCACCAGTTTCGTAAACATCAGAATCACGGAAGCGCTGTATTTACGTCATTTCATAAGGTGTTAATGATTGCAGTTTTAGGAATGTAGCTTCATCGAAAGCCAGCAAACATAGATCCCGTGACAAAAAGTCGATGAAATTTCTAAAGATTGCGATAAAAGAACCGAGAGATGGGTTGCTTGCCGTCCAGCATTTTGTTAATTTTCCAATTTCATTAGAAACTTACCATCCGTCCCTTTAATATCGCAGAGATTGCACTATCTCTTTTTGCTTTGGCTAATCTTATGAAAACGAATGCCATTGTTGACATTCTTTAAAAGTACCACAAGCTAAAGGGCCACATAAAGAATTGGCAGAAATGAAAGCACATTCGTGAAGGGCGCAGATTCTATATCAGGTTCTTAATCAACGAAAGCGTGCTGTAGGTAGCTACTCTTGGTTAAGAGTTGAATTTAGATGCTTAGCGTTCATTGTGCGCTTCATAGTCCCTCATCGATGCGTTTTTGCCAAGATGCATCCGCGAAAATATACTTGAACATCGTGCCCATCTTAGCAAAACGAGATCAAAACTGCTTTCTCAGTCTTACACTTCGTCGTCTGCCTATTCCCCACATCCTGCTATTCTTGTCCTTAAAAAAGCTTAAGCATCTTTCTGATTGCATCAGCAATATGAATAAAGTTGCATTCTTTTTCGAATAGATGCTTAGAGAGGGATGAAGGGGGAATCCTTTTCTCCCCTACGTCCTCTGAAATATTACGGAGGTGAAAGCTAGAAAAATGAACCTATAAAGTCTACCTTCAACAGCGGATTATTTTATCTTCCATTTTATCGAATACTTTTTCTCGAAAGCAACTAACTTTCTTGCGTATTTCCCACAGAAATATATTCCATATGATCGTCGAAGTATGTAAACGTGCAGTACTTGCTTCAAATATTTAACGGAGGCAGATATTTATTGCATTCGATGAACGAGTGCATATTGCATACATGAGCAAACAGATGCATATTTTCATTTGTCTTACATGTAAGGTGATTTCCTGCAGAACCAATTATCAAGTATTTTGTCAATCACACATAGTCGAAACAAGTGAATTGATCGTTATAAACTTGTACATTTGACATTTAATGTTCACTATAAAATATCCATACGTCATATGACGTACGCATCCTCATGTGCAGTGCTTCCACTCGGCTCTCTACTGTATGTCAACAAAAGTATTATCCCTTATGCGCATTTCTACGGTAGACCGGCAGCCTTATGGAGTAGTATCATTCCCTTCATCAGTGAGCCAATTTATCAATAGAAGCATCATCTCCGGTTTTCTCGAGCGTCTGAAGTTTCAATATCCCTCAGTTTGGCTTCCTAGTTTAAAAGGTTCTTTCATTCGAAGCGAACGCGCATATAAATGACGTCATTTGGATCTCTATGATATTTCAACAATTCAAACTGCAATAATAAATGTCATACACGCATAATTTATCTTAATAGCATTATGATATTGTTTCAATGTTTTCCTAATCACATAACTTATCAATCAGTATCAAATGTATGCTACAATGTTGAGCTGTCCAGCACCGTTCCACCCTATCCACAAATTGATTTTCGAAGTAGAACTTCACTCTCTTCAACTGGAAGTGCGTTACAGGATTGCAGAAGATAAAGCGAGGGAATGCGCTTGTATCACAAAAACAAGAGCGAATGGAAGATGCTTTAAAAAGATCCCGCAAGAACTAAATCGATTATTTGCGATTTGCAATTACACAGTTGGAATTATTGACATTGTGGAGGGAAGGGCGGGATGATTGCTAGTGCTGCTTAAGTTATTATTTTTTATTGTATTTTCCTACGTTTCCCATTTCATGGGAATATTGTTCTATGCTAATGAATGAATGACTAAGCAAGACATCGATCAAATTTAAATGCTCAAAAGAATAAAACTATAGCCTGCTCAATAAGCAGCAACAACAAGCTTGCTTGGAATTGTCGATGCATATCGCATAAGCTAATGCTCAGCGTTTTACTTATTGATGATAATGGTTTGATTAATGGGTAAATTTCTTGCAATGAAGGGTGATGTAGATTGTTGAAAGGAAATGCTATATGCATCGATGAGATAGTGGGTTTTATCTGAATTAGAACGGAATTGAGCGTTGTCGTTGTGCAACAGCTGCCAGAAGTGTGCTTTTATCATCGAGACGCGTTGTTCATAGGAGTATATTTGAGGTCGCGCTATGAGTGAATGAGTGCATCTTCGTTTATGATCGCCTCAACGCCTTTGCCTCCCAATGTTTTTTTTAACGTTCGGCATGACATTCATTAACTTCCGGCTTTATCTCTTCTTCGAATTCCCAGCATGAGCATCTATTAAGGTTAGCCGCATGTCGTTGTTATGCGCGTTTATCCGGCTGATTTTAAAATGTTGCGTCAACTCATACAAAACAACATATATTCCACGACGAATGAATCGATGCTTCCGATTAAACCCATAGAATCATTGAGTGCTTCCTGAGAAGCTTTGTATAGAGAAATGAGAGCTTTCGTAAAAGAGAACTTGGCTGAGAAGTGCTAACGAATCGGCACCATCGTTATTGGATGCGACGAGAACAGACTTGCAAGGCGAGCTCATGCTTGTCGTGTTTGTTTACTTTGCAAGGCCATATTCAATATGCCGTCGGGGATGTGGCGCACACTTTCTACACAGATGTACTGTTTGTATAGTGGATGGTATGCCTGTATTAATGTGTTTGTGCAGTGCATTTGAACATATCATTGATACTGCAATGACGCTAGCTGACGTTTGGTTATACCGCCTAGAAGGCATTGACTAGGAGCGCCTTGAATTGCAATAGCAATGCGCTGCTTAAGAAGAACGCAACGTTCACGCCGCTTAAGCCGCAGCATTTCGTAAATGGTGTGCCAGATTGAGCGCCGTATTGGCCCATACATGCCTCTCCCCGTTGGCCATCGAAGCACACCCCAAACTAGGGTGCAGCTGACTAGCTTTACAAGCAAGTGCGCCAGCCGCCTTTCTAGCTGCTCAGCGACACCCGTCCAAGGAACGGCGAGTTTGGCCGCGACTAGGCGGCCTCCTCATTTTGACGCTTTCAGCTTTTCCTTGTCAGACCCACCACTGTGTGGCCGCTTCGATTCGATTTCATTCAGGCTTTCAGCTGGTTGGGAAGTGCGCGTTTCTGCGTCTCTCTTCTCGACCGTCATTTTTTGCTCGTTTTGCTTGAGAAGCACTCGCATTTGATTGTTATATAGATGTTGCATTGGGTGTGTTGTTGGCCTGCGGCTGGCACGTATGGTTGAGCTGTGCGCTATGTTATCGGGACCGACTTGTGCATCGCGTATCGTCGTTTATGGCCATTGTAAGGACGCACATGTGCATCAGCAACAATGCTGTTCAAGCAGCTGGCACTCACGACTATGTACTGAACTTTAAAACAGTCAGCTCCAACACCTGTCACTTTCAATTCGTAATTCATTTCGCACTCTTCTTCAGCTGGATATTCGTCTAGTACTCACTACGCCGCACTCTCAATTAGTGAAGGCAGTTGTATTTAACCGGCTGCTATTTGCCTGAAGTAACATCTATGCCGACAGAAAAATGAGGCTTCTTGAGGTTGTGTGATCATTCGCATTCATGAGTGAAGTTGAAGGGTGTGCGAGGAAACTGATGTTGCCCGTGAAGATCAATTTGTGGTTATAGAGAGTGGAGCTTGCAGCGGAAGCTTGTTGGCTTGCGCCTCTCAAACTGAGTTTCGTCGCTTCACCGATCAGCTTTCGATCGTTCTCTTCAAGCCGCACCACGGTGTTGTTTATGAACATTCGACTCTCTTTTTGGCGTTATTTTGCGGTCCCAAAGCACTTATCTATTCCGCTCCGCCGCGCACACGGATGTTCTAACGCAGAAATATTTCGCATCCCACTTTCATCACTTGTGTATGCGCTACAGTTTCCTCTCTTCGCTTGTGACCTGTACGAACGGTATAATCTTTACGGCAGATCTGTGCCTATCGGCCCCGCTCTGTAATATTTACGGCTTTACGCTAATGTTCAAGTCAATCCAACAAAGAGCCACGTTATTAATTACGTATTTGGCGATTTAAGTGAGCGCGACAAGCGTAATTTATCAACGAAGGTGTGGCACGTCTTGTGGAGTCGAATGTATGCTTCATGCCTACCAAAATCGATCGCTTACTCCTCACGACGTGCACTGTGATCATATTCGCTGTCCAACTTTGTATGCTGCATTGTCGATGGCAGCCGAGTGTTGCTGCATATGCAACGCTTTTAGCGCTGCTATCTGCACCAGTATATGCAAGCGTGCATGCTAGATTGCCGATTGACATTGTGGTCGGATTGCCGCTGAATGAGGGTAGTGTACTGCGAAATCCTTTTCGGCTGACCATTGCAAAAAGTCAACCTGTTTTTGATGTAGCTGTTGAAGACATTTACTCAGCACATCGACTATTACCGATTGGCAGTCTTCGTATCAGTTACGTTGATACAAATCTAAGCGATGCAGTCGGTCCACAGCGCATTATAGAACGCTACTGCGCACGCAGTATGGATGCGGTTATGGGCATGAGTTACGTCTATGCTTTAGCTCCAGTTGCACGAATGTCGCAATTTTGGGAAAAAGGCGTACCAGTATTCACCACATCGGCCATGGTCGATGAACTGGGAGACAAAGAGCAGTTCCCGCTGCTCACACGACTTATGGGCACCTACAAGACAGTGGCACAGCTCATGTTAAGACTGGTCAGCAAACTGCGCTGGCGAACGTTTCACTTCTTCTTTCATGATGAAGCTGCCCGTCGAAATGTGCTAGGTCGCTCTGAATGCTTCTTCTCATTGAACGCAATCAAAAACGTCTTCAACCATGAGCGTAACATCGTTTGGACTGTGGAGATGTTCAGTGAGACAGTCACTACGCATGAAAAATACCGCGAAATGCTCAAAAAGGCTTCTATGCAGACGAATAGTAAGTGCCGATTTCGAAATTTGGCATTTCTTAAAGCTTTCCTATTGCAGCTTGTGGTGAAGATAAAGTGAGGAAAGAGAGGGGGAGTCTGTCGCCTGCATGTATTGTTTGAAACTGTAAAAATTGTTCTGAATCTTTTTAGAGTCTGCGATGCTCGCCATCGATGTAGCTGTAGAACTTTGCCTTAGCTGGTTGTTTTATGCAGGAAGCCCTAATTTCTACGTTTCATTTGCTCCCCAAATAATATCTTTCTTTTTGCAAGATGGTGATTTTTTACAAGCTGTTAAGGTGTAAATTAGCTAAATTCGTGCAAAGTTCAAGTGACATCTTTCATGTGAATTTTCATCGCTTTCATACTTCATCTTTCGATCAAATTTGCCAACACTGACATTTATGTTGGAATGTTCGACATTTATTTGTTGATTAGAACTTAGAACTTATAGCCTTGAGGTTTTTCACGTCAAAATTTTAGTATAGTGCAATGAAGATGGACTTTTGAAATGTTGAGCTTTAGAGGTTGCCATTTCCATTTCAAACTGTTTGAAAGGCAACCGTTGATCGCATTTCTTCTACTATTTTTACGTCTAAAAGTATTCGAGGTATCAAGGTTCACTTTGCATGTTGATATGCGACGACCATAGAAGCTTATTGATGCATTTTATGGCACGAAGCATTCGTGATTGTTTGCTATTTTCTATTCTTTTTTTTTTTTTTTTTTTTTGAATGTTACTTGAGAATTTTCCTGTTTTTGCGGGGGTATTAATTTATAGAAATTACATAGCTTATCGATTTATTTACTTGAAATTTTAACTTTCTTACTTTTGTCCATTTTTGTACAATTTTGTCACTTCTGATGTTTGCTTGTTTAACATACAAGGCAAGCGTTATGAGTTCTTTCTACATGCATATGATTTGTCTGCCTCTCTGTCTGTGTCTGCATATAATGAGGCCGTAGCATTTTTTTCTTTCAATTTGAAAACTCCTTTGAAAAAATGCTGGAAGATAATCGTTTTTTTTTTTTTTTTTTTTTTTTTT
>JAAVTS010002036.1:24160-36137 GCA_022845575.1 Baylisascaris ailuri | reverse complement strand
TAATCTATAGGAAAAATCCATCAAAAACCATAAAAATTCTTTCCAAAATAGAGGAAAAGTTATGGTCAATGCTCACGAATGAAGTACCGTTGGAAAACGTGCAATGCACAACACAAAATAAACACATACAAATGCTATAGAAAAAAATCAATGGAACGCATCGAATGTTGATTGCATTTTTCATGATCAATTTCCATCGATTTGATTCGACTTCTATTGCCGTTCGAATTTTTTTTATCGCCATTGCATTGTGATCTTATCAATCAGTGTTCAATGCACAAATGGTCGTGCATTTTCTTTTTATTAATTATAATAATATAATGTAAAAAACTTCTTTAATGTTGAATCCTACTGAAGAGATATTTCATATGCGAATCGATTTCATTGAATACCAACAAATCGGTATGATGATATATTAATTCTTTTCCGTAATGACAGTGTTTCTTCTTTTCTTGATTCCAACGCTCTCTATCAACCTCTACTCAAATTGTTGCTATTTCTTCAGTCGGTATCAGGTAGCTTACAAAAAAAAGAAGAAAAAAAAACAATTCCATCAGATACAAATCAACGAAAATAACAAAATAAAAATTTACATGATCAAATATATTTTAATAATCAGTGTCTTTCATAAACTCTAATAGAGTTCTCCAAAGAAATTAAATTTGATACAATAAATATAGTATTTCGAATCTGGAAATGAAAGATTTGAAAAATTTAAATTTTATATTATTTTTCTTCATGCCAATAATTTATTATTCTTGGATTGAATCTCTGTTGAGGTTTGTAAACCTTGAATGAATGACATCGATTTAGCATAAACAACAAAAAGAACTGCATTCACAGGAAATCCTCGAATAATCAACGTAAGACCTCCTCTATAAAACGCATTGAAACCTTCATTTGAATAGATTCCGATCGCTGTTTGATAGATACTCGTTGAGGATATTGTGAAACCCGTTTGTATACGATTTTTGATTACCTCCAAAGGGCAAATGCTAAACCATCCTGCACTTCCTGCTATTCCACCAGCTATCGCCTTAAACAATAATAACTTCAAATGTTAAGTTATTACTTCATAAAATGATATGAAATTAATAAAAGATCTGCTATGATTTTTATATGAAAATTCAACTAAGATGACATATTCGAAATTTTTTTTTTTTTATCTATCAGCATTAAAAAATATCTCTAATTAGTGCTCATCTATACGTATTCCTTTTGTAAGCATAAAATTCAACAATCACACATTAATAATTGAAATTAAAGCGTACCTGTGCAAACGTTTCGTTGTAACGATACCGTAAGAGATTTCGATAGAGGATTTCATAAACAGGTAAATAGAAGAGGTAACCGATGAGATCACGAAAAAACATCACTGAACCACCCTGTAATAAAATGCTTTGCATTATTTGAAAGCAATAAAATACTACGGCACAAGGAAAATGTACTGAAACCTTTACCAGGAAAATGAATCTACTAACTTCCATGTTTTCAGGAAGGTTCCCACTTTTCATCTGAATGAGAATGACCTTAAAAACATGCTTCTTTATATCTAAAATTTATGGAATACAGAATCAAGTTTCCTGAAACATCCGGAATGATTGAGTACAGGTATCTCGTCGGAAATGTAGGAAAATGATTCGGAAATGGAGAAAATTTGGGAAAAAATAGTTCATGGAAATTTTTACTTAAAAAATGAAGATGCGATCGATTGTCGCCGAATAAGTTCAGCATTTTTTAAAGGTTAATAATCAACCTTATATAGCGCTTTGACACCTCCATGTCGATATATCGTTCGTAAACAATCGAAAGGACTATTGTACACTGGATGGTTTTTAGTCGAATGGATCGTCCAAGAACCCTCCCAAAAATGTGCAACTCTTTCCTTTTGCACCTGCAATTAACAATAATTAAGGTAGATTCGATTCTATAGGATCAATATGTCATTTTACAGTCGATAATCAAAGGATACAATCCCGCTTAGATAGAAATTGTAAATAGGTAAGTGCAAATGCAAAATGCAATCAGTATCAAAAGGTGCATTTTCAAACAGTAACTAGATGAATTGCAATCTCTTATCTATTCATTTTATGCTGTTTGAGAAGGGAAAGTAAAAATTTGAGAATTTGCATCTCTCGTAATTTACTCATTTTAACACAGATATTTACACTTTACTCTTATAATTTACACAATATGTTCGCGTTGACGCAATGTGATGTGATTACATCGACTTGGATCAAATGCTTGAAACACAGATGTGGAAAGGTAGTCAATAGCTGTGTTGCCTATAATATGACATATAAGACGATTTAATTTATATTATCCAACTGTTTCATCTGTCCCACTTCTGTCGGAAAATTTTTATCGTACAAATTTCTGCATTTTTTGATATTCTCTGAACATCTATGAATCAACAACAATTAAAGGATGACAAAGAAAACTGCAAATATAAGAGTAAATCCATTCACCTGCAATTTTGTCTTGACAAGTTCGATGGGAATCGCAGGCACTAACTGAATTATCGAACCAACTGCACTCGCAACCAGGATCTGCAAATTGTTAGCCACAATGCGGAATGAGTTTAACACTACTGCTTACTCCTAGGAAATAGTTTGCTCGTTATTCAAAGGTACATAATGAAATCGTTGCGTTTTAGCGACATTGAAAACTGGTTGAATAAAGTATGCAACAGGAGGATTTTATTCATGTTTTGTACTGTTTTACAATATAAACCTTTGAATAAATCCTATATTCGTCCAAAGAAGCATTCATTTTCGGAAGGAACGTGCCCACTCTCCTCACCACTCTACCACCTTTTCATTTACCTGCATTGAGCTAGGTCTGAGCAGTTGTACTCGCAAACATTCCATTACGATATGCTTAAAAGATTTGTTATTTGTCAAAAAAATAGTAGAAGTAAGCATAGGAATATAGATATCGGCTGCTTACCTCTGTCATTGGGAGATCCTTTCGTTTTTCTATATGCCTCTCCTCTGGATGCAGAACACTTAACGTTGCTCCATAACCAACAAAGAGCATCGAATGCAACATTCCAGTTGTCATGAATGGTACGAACATTCCCTTATAGAGACCTGTAATCTGAAGTAACCAATCTTACTCTAAACTGAAACCGATGAAAATGTGACTTGTATTCCCAAGTGATCACACTTTCTACGATAGGAAACTGGCTAGTGATGCACTATCTAACACATTCTATACGCATTACCCCATCCTTGATCACGCTGTTTAAGGTTTGTTCACGAAGCATTTTTTGAGATCCAGCTTAGCTAATCATGATTAATTTAGTGGTGATCCATATGAGCTTGACCTCAAGTCGTATCTTAGCTGACGACTCTCTGATATATTCAAGAGTGAAGCAGCGGGGAAGGTGAGGAGGTAAATCAACATCAAGCCACAATCTTTATCACTGTAACTAAACATGTGGCCATCCAAATAGTATTTATCGTTGAAGTGTAAATTCAATAAAACAAACCGTTTCATGTTGAATAGTTTTGACGAAGCAGTCGACGATGCCTTTGTAGTTGTTCATTGTTTGTAGACGGGCTTTTACAGTATCCAAAGGATGCCCAATAAGCAACCCTGCTCCACCTATAATATCTCAATAAGAATAATCCCTTCTTCAATGATCTTCTAAGGATGGCAAAGTTTCTAATAGCTTCTGCTAATTTTTCAGTGAATTTTTCATGCTTTTTAATATTTTCAACAATATAAATGTAAACACAAATATGGACTTTCAAAAGGTAAACGTAATCTTCACAAATATGAAAAAAATCTTCTTCTGTCTTTTTTGCTTTTATGTAATAAAATTATAATGAAAATGTACTCATCATCTAGCAGAATAACATAATATAATAATAAAATTCAAGACTATTTTAATTGCAGTTCTCCTATATTCTCATTTCAGATCCTATTGTCATCCTTTTAATCAATTCGTGTTCTCTTCACGATTATCTCACTCAGAAAAAGTTATATCTAGACTCAACGAATAAATGGTCTATTGCTGTAATCATGCGTCTATTTCGACTTTCTTTATTATTATCCAGTCGAAAAAAAAAAAAAAAAAGAGAGAGAGAGCATTTAAGTGTTCTAAAGCAATTGGATCACCTGCTATCCATCCAGCGATAAAATCGTCATACATAGAAGACACCAACGTGGGAGTTATCGAGTGACCAACTCGGCACTAAAATTAAATAATCTACTCATCGATGCATAAATGATTAAAAATATTTACGATGATAGTATGTTATGCTGCAAAATACGGTAAAAAGAGATTGGATTTTTCAATCTCCGTAAAAATTCTCCATTTGACTAAAGATCATTCCCTTAAATAACACCATTTTTATGTGCCACTAAAGATTTAGGTGCATATACATTTCTCAATAAACAAAATGAACCCAATTTCACTGTAAAAATAAAAATAAAAAACAGAGATCTATAAAATCATTCCTACGGTATGATTGCATGGGATGAGATATCTTTAATCTTTTCCAATTCTCGACGATTCCTGCGCTATGGTGATATCTATGCATTGCGTCTGTGCATTGCTATTATTATTGCATCATTATACCTATAGCTAATATTCTATTCTAAAATCATATATCAATACAAAGCTAAAATTAATGGAATACTCTAATAGTACGCATCAAATTTCAATTTTTATAGCAACATTTAAATTTAAAAAAAAGACACTCCATAATCTTAATGTTTAACTAAATAAATGGTGTTTGGAAAACGATAAAATTTACGTTCGAATGTTTCGGTAGGGTCATATCATTGCGGACCTATTTACAAAGAGGACCTTAAAAAAATGTTGCACTTTTATTTATTGTCGGGTGGATACATTTTAGAGGTCGTTTGTGAACAACAACCAATGATTCTAGTTAGTGGCAATCGATCACAAAATCATTTTGAATGCTTTCAAAGTTTCTTCGCTCTAAAAAAACTTTGAATAGTTTTTGCCATATTTTTTATTAAATTGCCAAAGATAACACGAAGGTTTCTCGATTGTCTCTATATTGAGAGTCGAATGGTCGCAAGAACCGATATAATCAAATTATTGCAGATGTCCATTGTCATTTGTGATTGTTGACTATAATTTCCTGCTGCTGCAACGCACCTCGAAAACACGTCGGTCATTTGTGCTCAAGCGCTTCTCCCCATGGGGAAATTACCATTCCCTCGGGGAATTTTTTGTGCGCATCGAAAAGATTCGAACACTTTTAGTAGCGAAATGATGTTGACTTATTAGTGGAACAAGGGGTAGAAAAGCCTCCACCGATAGAACTCTCCAACGAAAAAATAAATAAACAGCTTACAAATTTTGAGGTAAATTTCCGGAAAAATTCCTGAGAAAGTGAACTAATGAATCAGAAATTGAAATATAAAACTTTTGCGAATGAAATTTACAAAGAATTAGAGATTATATTTTGAGAGGTGTTGTAAGTGCAGCAATAAACATATTTTTTCAGTATATGCTTATCAACAGTATTACTCTCCGGGAAGCGATAAGCAATCGTAAAATGGGAGAAAATATTGATAACATTTTTTTAATTTTTAAGTACGTAAACAAGAACGGAAATGTAATATAGTAAAGATGATAAGTGGTATGAGGAATGTTCTTTTTAATATTTTCTAATTTTTCAGGAAATTTTCGGGAAATGCGTAATTTTTTTCGGGAAAATACTTTCAGAGAAATAATTTATACAGAAACCGATCAAGAATATTAAACAATATGCGCGTTTTTATGAGCTTTCACATATTTGCATTTACACAGCGCGATATGGAAGTATCATGTCTGTGCATATGTATATGCAGCTCTGCAAGCTTGTCCGGCAGTTTTAGCTTGAGAGCCATAGAAGTTAGCTTGAAAATCAAATAACTTTAAAGCAAAACCATTGCATAAATAATATTAAAATGCAAAAATATTCCCAACAATTACATAAATATGTTGATATGATTGCAAATTGCAATGCTATTTTATTGGCAATTAAAAGCTTCCAATTGAATGCTCACGCATATTGAATAGAAACTCTCAATTGAATTGCCAAAATAGGCACTAAGCATCTCAAAGTCCTAATTAAAGATTCTAGTGATGAAAATTTCTGCGGCAAAGTTATCATTCTGTAAAATGATAACTACCTATCAGGAAATATTAAAAGATTATACCGAATGAAAAATAGGAATCTTAGAAAAATTCACATAGTTCCAAATTCATATATTCAAATTCAAAATCAAAGTATTATTTTCTATACAGCATTCTTTCACGAAGACCACTAATGCCTTATCGGTTTCTCTCTACAGACTGAGAGATCAAAAATCAAGTGAAGAAATCTGGCGAGTAGCGACGTTATGCTCGAATTGGAATGCCGAGTGCATACAACGATTACTTATAGCGGAACATAAAACAGTAATCAACAAGACACGTCGACGAACCATTTCTCTCTTTCTATCTCTCCCTCTCTCTGTCTTCATTCACGTCGTTGATGTGTTTTCCCATAGAAGTGAAGCAGTCAAAAGGGAACGATGTTACGATTACAGCAAAAAAAAGATGAGAGAAACTTTTTATGAACATTTATGAGAATTGAAATTCTGGAAAGAAACAAACAATGTATTTAAACTTCACAATTGATTATATTATCTTATTGTCTCAAAAACTTTTTGAAGGCACTAAATTACGCTAATGAATTGCAAAAATGGTGATTTGTATAGATGAAAGGGGTGATGGGAAAATTAAAAAATATCAGGAGTAATACGGACCAAACAAATCTGCATAAATCTTCGAGAGCTGTCGTATTAGCGTATCGTTTATGTTCGCATATTATATCAGCTCATTTAATCGTTAAGTTTACTTGTTGCTCGAAGATTACTCACACCTTGGGAATTAGCTGCTCGAAGATTACTCACATCTTGGGGATTAACGAGGGCAGAGTTACGGAATTCAAGCGGCATCGGTGATCTCTAACAGCATCTCTCGCATCGATCCAACAGCTACCTTCCTATGAAGGTAGCGATATTTACACGCACCAAAAAAAAAAAAAAAAATTTTACAAACGTTTTGTTCATTTCTATGCGTTTTATAAAAATTTGCATATATTTCTGTGCGCTAAAATAATTTACACATAATTTTGCATCAACTAGGTTTTAATCTAACAGCGATCGGATTATAAGGAAACCAATTTTTTAGAAAGCTTTATGTGTGCATTGATTTTTGCATATTTGCATTGCATATTTGCATGCACGAGTATATTATTCTAAATTTGAGAGGATTATTTTGCATATTTTATCGACTATTATATATTTATGCTGTTAATTCGTCTCATAGCCGTTCATCTTATTTCATTGTTTTTATAACAGAAATTTTAAATTCGTTCGCTCAAGACTATAAATGCACTAAATAGCACTGAAATTTGCACAGTTCTCATGCAAAATCTAGAATCAGTGCTAACCAAAAATGTGCTTTCCTAGTTGTGTACAATATTGTTTATGGTCTTGAACTGCAATATCATCCATAGCATAGTGAATGATTTTCTTAAAAAATTATTAAATTCACATAGCATCAACGTCAAAGCACTTGTATTTATCAGCGCTAATATATTCGTTCTATGGCGTTTGCAAAGGTAGTATCTATCATTAAATATGGCGAGCAGTGCCTATATGAATTGTACAATTGACACAGATTTGCCACAAAATCACTTGCAATGATCAGTAACCGTGATCTAAAAGTATCCAACTTTCGCATATCGCTTATCTGGAAAATCTGATCGTCAACCAGTTTAAATAGCACTGTCCTCTTCTTTCTATTGCCGTGTGTAGTTTCGCTGTTATTCCATCATTCATATTCGTCGAAATGCTTTATAGAAATGGAATTGAAATTTTTATGATTGGATAATTAAAAATGCAAATTCCTAATTACAATTAGAATTATTCCATCTCATAGAATTATTTCCATAGTTTAGTTAGCGATTTTTTTTTGAAATTTTTGATTTTTTAATGTTTTTACTCACTATGTTTTTACTTACTATATTGCATGCCTCATATGCAAATTTTCTCACTTAGAAGTCTTAATTCGGCAATTTACAATCATGGTCTCGTTTTTCTTAAAAAGAAAAATAAACAAAAAATAAAATTCCGAATATGAGTGAAACCAAATGAGAAATAAAAATTTTTGAGAAATAAAAATCCATTGGTGTAAAAAAAGCGAAAAAGATAACCCAATGTTTTATTATTACATCGTAAATAATTAAATATAATAAACAATTTCTCTCATTCTATCAAATCAAATTTTCCATATATTTCCAACAAATCACTTCAAATATTTCCAGAAATTCAAATGTATCCAAGCTCTTTGCTTATCTTCATAGTGCTTCTGTTGGATCCATTCAGTGAGAGTGCCTTAGAACCGTATATCGATGCGGTAAGATGTAAATCAGAATCGTTACACGTTCTACATTGGATTGTTTACTGGTGTAGATTGTTCAATGCAACACGTAAAGAACTCAATCCTATTGGTATATTTTTATTGTTCATTTTTGAGTTTTTCCGAACATTTCTGAATTTTTTGGAATTTCTATCAATGCCATTTGAATGTTCTCAGCGATTGATTGTAACATGGAATTTTTTTCGATGGAAAACTTTTAATTTCCTGGAAAATATTCAGAAATTCAAATTGGAAATTTTTCGTGGATACTTATTTCTTCTGAATAGTAATAAGACTAATTTTACCTATTTCATCGAAGAATAAAGGTGAGTAAAGTTGTTAGCATATATCACTGACCACTTAATGTTTAATGCAATCTTCATTTAATGCTCATATTTGTGTTAAATGTTTTGAGTCATAATAAATAAAATAAAATTGCATAATTAATTTTTCAATATTCTTTTTTATAATTCGTCAACCATAATTTTCTGTTCGTTAATCAAAATGATCTCACTGAATGAAATGAAAAAATTAACTTTTAATGTAATTAAATGCGGTAATTGAATTGAATTATTATAATCAATGTCTTTAAAACTATTATAGGTTGTGATTATACAGATGGTAAACTAATAAAATTGAATCGTCCACCACTATTCGCTCATGATATATATAACGACAAATATTTCAAATATCGTTGTGATGCAGAGCCAACTAAATATTCATATAAAGCGCTAAGTAAATTATGTTTTTTTTCCTTATTAATATATTCATTCAGTTAATCTTTTGCGGGACGAACAATTTAGTAGAAGTGAAATTTTTTTAATGAAATTTTTTCTGTTTGTGTGAGTGAAAGTTTCTCTTCAAATATTACAATGGAGAAAATTTTGCATGTGAATGAAAAGTTAAGCAAATTTCAGTAGTTTAATAATCATATTATACTTCTGTTAGATAAATCTATACTTGAATAACTCATTCTAGATAACTCAAAATGAGTTATTTAATAAATATCCGGGACGTTGTACTGGGAAAACTAATAAATATTCAGATTTTTCGATTTTTCTTATAGTTCAAAAAATCGATTAATTCAAAGGCATAAATGTAACGTATATTAACTAATTAATGTGATTTTTTATGCATTCAAATAAGAGTTTCTAAATCGAAATATATGGAATATAATAATAATAATATAGCGCTCATTTTCCATCAAAACGTATTTTTGAAAGACATGGAAGAATATTTAAGAGTGTCGATCAAATGGAGAAGATTTACAAATTGGTGAAGTTGCACAAGTTGGAACAGTCACTTATCTGTGCTTTATAACTTTCGATGGTCTCGTCAAGTTGAGAATTCGAAAAGGTAATGCTATCTTCCAATAAATCACCTCACTTTTAACAATTGAGTAAATCTGTTCGAGCTTCTGGGTCAGCTACTGAAAAATATAACCACATCGAAAGTATCAGGGTGATCGAGACGTTTGAATCTGAAGGATATTACCGTTGAATCTCCCCCGATCCTTCCATTATGGACCAAGATCGAGATCTTTAAGCCTCTGAGGATTCCTTGAAGGATATCGTGTTTGATATCTATTTTTTGCCATCGTTCTTAGACGGTAACAAGAGAATTACATGAATTAGCACCAATTTAAGCTTTCCACCATGTTCTTATAAGCATCGCTTATTTGTTCAAGCTACACAATTTTAGCTATATAGAGGCCGCGGCCCAATAGGGATCACAGGTTGTATTACGTTAATCGGAAGTAGTGCAGACTGACATTAGTGATAAAAACACCGCCATAAATCTATGAGTCATTAAAGTGCAATTTTGTTTAATACTTCACAAATATGCAAATTTCGTTTGTTTCGGAGTGAATTATCGCTAAGAGTGTTAAAGCTGTGCACAATCTATGCAATACAACACGATGGCAACAACTGGGTCGATCGTGTCCAGGTGTGATTGAGACAGTGATTGATTCGCATTATGCATCTGGTGAGCCTGTTGCGTTCAATCCACTCGATGGCAATTTCCTTCAGCCAAGGTTTGTAGAATTTCATATTTAACTACCACTTATCGCCAAATGGCATTTTCCTATACATTCGTTTACACTTGAATAGTAAATGAGCATTCAATCGAATAGTTCACTTGCTGATTTGTTTTATCTATCCCAAATGAAACAACAAATAGACACGAAAAACGACACACATTGAAAACAGTCGATCAATTATGATGACCACTTTCTTCTATAGTAATTTCACTTGAACTGAAAGAAATTAAATTTTACTCGAATTATTTCATAAATCAATAAATCATTCCTGAGCATTTTTAAGAAAATTCTTCCAATGATGGGAAAAATGTGCTCTTCTTAGAAAGTTCTGATCTCTTCGTTCAAAAATTCAACACGGTTTTTCTCACATTTCTGCATAATTTTCCTATCATAACTGCTTAAATACTTTCGCAGTAAATTTACTTCCTTCGGCAATATTTTTCATCTCATATATATTTTTTTTCCATTTAGTTCATCTTATAGGATGTTTACTATAGCTCAGCCTCAAAGCATCTAAAAAGCAATAAATATTTGTAACAACTTGAATTAATTAAAAATTCGATAAGGAATAGCGAATCCACTCAAAGGGAATAAATATCAAATCCACTAAAAGAAAAAGATTTGGCAGAGTAATATAGTTTTAGTATGGAGATATTTATACTATTTTACTAATAGTTCGTTTCGACTCATTTCGGCGTAAATGTATTCAATATGATCAATTTTTAAAAGTATTTCAAGAGTTTTCAAGCCACTAAATATTCATAAATGAAAATTCATAAGCAATTCCAACTTTTTCTGTTCTCGTTTTCTATTATCGATCGCTCTTACAAGCATGCCAAGTCGTTGTCGTTGTGTAGTTTTTTTATCATTTCTATCATCCAACAAAGCTTCGGTTTCTTCCAACTCTTCCGGTTTGATCACTTCCATCTCGTTTTTGCTTAGTTTAAAGCTCGATAAATGACTTTTTGGTATCACATCCTATAATATCATAAATTTCAAATTTCTTTAAACAACTTTTTTTCTGAAATCAAACTTTGGTAAATAATGAAAAAAGTGGAAATAAATGAAAATAAAAAGCAATAGATATGATATAATGAATGCCCCACACACAATGAATTTATTGTATATTTAAGAAATCGAATCCATATCATAGACTGAGTATGAGAATTTCAATTATTACTTTACTTCACCCCCCCCCCCCCCTCCTCCTCCCCTTAAAAAAGCGAAGAAATTAGTCAGCTCAATGCTTCATAAGAAATCTTTATATTTTGCATAAATATAATGTAGAAAATGTGACAGATTGATAACGGAGCCTTTTGTGAAGCCGAATTGGAATATTACGGGCATAAACGCAACAAAAGGAGATTCTCGCTGAAATTTGAAATTCTCTCAGGTAAAATTTTTACAAATAACTCCATATTGTCTGAAAAAAAAATCTTACAAAGTTGAAAATTTTCATAATCGGACAATTTTTATGCATCAGAAAAGATTTGACTAAT